>SNQJ01S0072741.1:42255-65971 GCA_010110895.2 Picea sitchensis
GAATGCACTTGCATTAAATCCTCTACATTTCCCTTTACCTTCATTCTCCAAATTTTCACACCCTAAACTTTGAGACTATTACTTAGACCACCTTATCAGAGGTACCAAGATAGGTTTGAGAGGATAATACTTTGAAATATCTAGCTCTCGAACAATTATGGTGCCAGCCAATAATAAAGAAGTATGATGAATGTTTCTGAGAATATGTTGAGCAGTTTCACGATCTACTAGCTATCACTTTTCCAAAATTTTGATAAGGTGTAAATGGAAGAAGTTGTTGGCATACTACTTACTCATACTCTTCTGAAGTAGCAACATACTTTGGTAACTTTGGCCAAGTGTTCCGCCGCATTATCATATAATTGTACACCACCCTGAAATGTAGGATGTACAACATTCATGATGTCTGGTAATCAATAAAAAATGATAGATAAACTGATTAATTGATGTGTACTTACACCTAAAAGTAGAGAATTTAAATTGAACATTACTTTTACATTAAAGTTGTAAAATTTCCAAAATTTCCCAATGGTTATATTTGTTGCATATGCTACAATGCATTCTATTTTTTAATTTTTTTTACATAGGTTGTGAGTTTTTTCATATGTGTAGTGTTGATTTGGAATAAGGCTAAATTTAGCATGTCTACAGAGTAGCAATACATAGTAGATGTTCCACCTTTTCCATTTCCATTAGCCCTCGAGACCATAAAGATATATTTTACAAAAGCAATTAGTGTTAAAATATATATGTTTAATGAAAGAGCTCCCATCACATCTTCAAAATCATGGATGCCTTCCGAAAATGCGTTTCTGAAAACATACAATAGAGATGTTCCAAATTCTCCATATACGAACCCAAAGATCTAATATCCAATATGCATAACCATTAAAGTTGACATTTCATATTCACAACATAAGACTCATATGGAGGGTAAACCATACTACTAAAGGAATAACTCCCATTATAGCTCACTTGATCGTATTACCACCTTCCAAGCATGTATCTTTTCTAGCAGGTGTGGGAGTCAAGTACAAGTATTCATAAACAGTTGGAGTAGGCAATAACGCATGCATAGCTTTAGAGTGGGCCTCCGGTGTAACCAACCCTTTTCACTCCTTCTCCAGCAGGATCAATATCTCCATGGAGAAAAGAAACATGTCCTTTTGAAAGCTCATAAATGGGATAATTGTCGGTAATCTAATAAGCATTCTTAGCATCTCTCTACATGATCTATACTCACAACCTAACTATACTCCCACAATTGCAGGGATGGTATGAAGTAAATCTTTTTACAAACAAGTATTCTCCTAAAGGAGGTGCTTCTAACCTAACCCCCTGAAACATGAGGTGGGTAAGAGTCGGTGTAAGAGGTTCGTACGAGTTGGTCCTTTACAAGTATTTCCCCCACCTCATGCAAGGAGCTTGACTTCCTAATAGTAGTGTCAGAAACCCCGTACCAGTAGTTGCCCCACCGCATCTTCCAAGTATTGGTGACTGATCCTTTAGAATCATACAAGTATAGGTTACAACTCCATAGAAAGAAATAGACTCTATTGGTGTCGACTCCTTAACAACAAGTACGATCATTTGCTTAAGGCTTTCTTCCCTACTTATTACCCTTTAACTATCACTATTGAAACACATTACCAGATAAAGGGCAAATATGTTACCCTTTAATGAGTTAACTATCACTATTGAAACACATTACCAGATAAAAGTCAAATACGTTACCCTTGTAATACAAGCTAAGCTTACCACTATCATGTACTAGTAGATCAAATATGGTTGTTACTTTGGATATGCACATTCATCATAACATAGTTTACATTAGAGCTATTACCATTAGTGTTTATACTCTAATAATTACCATGCTTTCTTGTTACTTACACAATTACAAAGCTTGTAGATATAAGTAAGTGTAAGTGATTTGGGGAAATAGATAGTTGAGATTACTAGCACCATCATCATGAGCTCCATGAGTCAATTCAAATTTATACTAATTTTAGGTAATACAAGGAACAAATGAGGGATCATGATTAACATGGTTTTATCGATAACAATAATATTCGTAGGGTGTACATACAATGAACTTTTGGTATAAATAAAGTTTTTTCTTAATTACAAAAGTAATCTTTTATGTAGGGATAATTTTAAGGATGGAAATTTATTTTAAAATGTAAAAACCTTGGCGAATCTTACTAGTCCTTAATATTCCAAGTATAGATGTTTGGTGATATTTTTGTAAAAATATTCAAATTTCTAAGGATTTTATATAATTTGTATAAGATTTTGAGGATTTTTAAGGTAAAATCATTTTTATCCTATAGAATTTTGGCTAATCATTTTTAGAATGGCGAATCGTTTTTTGAGAAAAAACATGAAAAATTACCCCATGGATGAAATTTCACTCCTAAAAATTTCCATACTTCCACACATCTATATATATCAGAATATTTGAAAATAAAATTATAGTTGAAAACCTATGTTAGCCAAAAATAACATAATGGGTTAAGAATCAAAATAACATTTTTTTATAATAGAACATTTATGTTATAATTTCCTTTTAGTACTTTCCTTGTTTTTTTAACCGTGGGCCATTAGAAATGTTTCCCAAGTCATGGTTACCATTTCAAACACTGAGAAATATTTCCAGGTGATGGGAAATGTTTCATACAACCTTACTTCAAAGGATCTCACAGTTATGAGAATCAACTCAAAATTGAATACAAAATGATTTTATTTCATATATCTAAATCCCAACAGCAAGAAAGATATCAAGATCCAATATTGGATCTCGTGCATAACCTATATGTGAGTATCATTATTGCCTCATTAGTGTGTGTATGTGCATATTTATAAGTTGGGTAACTCTATAGGTTGTTCTTACTAAATCCTAATAGAGAAACCATAACCTGTATGTGAGTATCATTATTGCCTCATTAGTGTGTTTGTGCATTGTGTGCACATGAAAGAGAGAGAGGGAAGTTATCATCATGTCGATAGTAATGATTATTCCACAGAAGAATATAAATAGGTTTAGATTCAATTCTATTTCAATAAAATATGATCAATTCGTAGTTATTTAAATGTTAAGACCTTGATAATCAAGCATGTAAAATAATGAAAAAATCAAACCTTCCTACTAGATGCATCAACATGCATTCATCTATAGATATCAGCCTTCTTTTTTACCCTATTGATGCAGTTCTGACGTCATTCTATACATATTTTGAGCCCATATAGACCCGAGTGTTTCAATCAAGCTCCCATACCAACTTTAGCATACCCTCTTACTAAAATGTTTGATGTGGCTTGAAAGGTTGTGTCTCATTGAGGAGACCTTTGAATATTATAACTGTAATTTATATAATAAGTATAATATTGTAAATTAATATTTATATTATAATAATATATAATATAACACTATAATAATAATAGGAGTAAAATAAATAAATGATAGTAGATGTCATATAATAAATAATGAAAGTATTAATAATATAAAATATTTGATATTTAGTACTTTGAAGAGATTTACCTTATTTCAATATAATTTTATCAAGATTTTAATTAAGAGGAGGTGTATATATCTTAAATATTTTCAAATAAAAACATGAAATATAATCATCATTGAATTTTATATGTTCAATTTAATTGTTATGGTTGATTCAAGTTTTTTAAATTTTATTGGTTATTGAATTTTCAACTCAAGAAGCATGATTTTTTTTATAACGTACATTTTTGGAGAAAATTTTCTCTAATGAGAAATGAATTTGACCAGATCGTAAAGTGGTGTACACCAAGAATAAATAGTCATGTTGGAACCAAAAAAATACCCATGTTGAGAGACGGTGTACACACGAATGGAAATGGTACACCCTTCATGGTGAAGTTAATGGAAAGTACAAAGATATGGTTGATTAGCTAGCTATAGAAAGTCTTGCAAAGTCTAAGGCACTAAAATCTAGATTTGAATATGGAACCATGGGGGTCAGTGACATCACCATGACCCGATGCCACATGATAGTGATGTGACAATAACTACATGGACTGCCACGATGGAAGAATATCAGTCCATGGTGGAATAATGGCAAACAAGTTAGCATCTATATAGTTTCTAACCTTGGATATATGGACTGTTCTATCCAAAATATGGATATATCCTAGCTCTCAGATCTCTTGGAAGAATTCTCATGGAAGGATAATTACTCAAAATCATCATGGGATGTAGGCTTTGAGAAGATCATGTAGTAGGGAAATCTGCCCTTCAATGGGAAAATCCTACATGTGTGAGCCCAAAAGGATGAGCACCATCCATTGCGTTAAGGTTTAATCATGGCCTTCTATTGGAATGCAAGTCGTAAGAGGATTAAGAGGTGTGACAAAATTTCATTCTGACAGAAGGATCCTATAGGAACGAGCCAACAAGCCCATCATAAATCTTTTGACCTTTTTAAGGATCATGAACCTATAACTCCCACTACTGATATGGACCATTGTGTTATCACTGAAATTTCATCCGCACATGGCGACAAGAACTCTGCATCATCAAAACAGGAATGAAGCTATTCATGGAACTGAATCACATTCACAGCATTGCAAAAGGGTCAAAAACTATACCAAGTGACCAAAAATTGAAGGGTGCTTTACAGAATATGGGTGCGTGCGCATATGCGCGTAACAATAACGTACAATGCGTGCATACGCGCACAATGCGCGGCTGTTGGACGAAAAACCCGCGCACCTGCTAAACGACACATTTATTGAAATTGGTCGGCCTCCCAACCACTAATGGATCAGCTCCCAAGCCGATTTGACACCAAATCTGAGCTCAATCCGCATGGTGGGCTGGTCAAAGACCTTATTGAGCCCTAAAGAGCCCCTTTTCACACTCCAAAGAGGTCACATAATCACCCAATGCTAGGATATAAAAAGCCATGAATAACCATCATTTTCTCAAGGAATTCTCTGTATTGTTATGCTGCTAAGATTGTTAAGGACTCATTCTTTGACAATAGCACATAGGGATCACTTCATAGAGCCATTCACCTCTCCATTTAGTGAATGTGCTTAGAGTTATTTCACCCACATTTTCATCTTTTCATTGTAAGGAGAGCCAGCTCGTGAGGGCCTCAAGAGCCTTCCATTGGAGAAAGAAGGGACCCAAGTCCCCTTTCTTCATTGTGCCTTTGGATTTCATCAATAGATCATCTTATACATTGGTGATATTGGTCCATTTGTATTTATTTTTCATTTTTTTATATGCTCATAGTTTTAGTTTGTTTTAGTTTATTTCTTGTTAATAGTTTTGTTGTTTCTCTTTCTAACCCTTTTACTCTACAGCTGTCATGCCTAGCAGAGCCCAACTGGGCATGTAAGCACCCTCGATTTTCCCACCAAGTGACGAATTGGGTGCAAACACGTTGGTCGATGTAATTAGTAGTCATCCCATCTAGTGGATGTGCAAGTTGTACCTAAAGAGGTGTGCATGATGGATGAAGTCGCACAGCATTGCAAGCTTTGGACTTTAGGAAGATCAGTAAGTAGGGAGTTATCCATTCTGAAGAAGATTTTATGATCGAGGTAACCTTCACGCATCTTTGAGGTCGAAGTGGATAAGTGTCTTAATATTGAAAATATATTGGTCATTAGATCTATCAAATTCATGGAGTGTCGTTAAATATCATGTTTCTTGGGAGGCCGTTATGATCTGGGTTATTGGCCGATGCAATTATTGATTGTCTAATCTATTAGAAGAGAATGTTCTTCTGCGAGGGACATAGGCAGAAGAGAATTCCACATCAAAATGACATGTCTACACACTATGCCATATGACTTGTCAACATATAGTGGCATAAGTGCCATGTCATCTTTTTGAGTCAGCATGTCATGTCAGCAAGGACACGAAAACCAGGCATTGCGACATGGAGGTCTAGTATAGCTGGGACCCATAGTGGCTAAGGGTAAAGGTGGAGGTAAAATGTGATCAAGGATGAATGCCAACCATTCATCAATATTTTTTATATTAATATTCACCATCTATTAGAGATTGATGGTCGAGAAGGCTTGTTCGACAGTATTACAGGAAGTAGTAAGCTTGATGGTGTTGTGGGTTGTAGGCTATGGAAGAACTCATAAGAAAGGCAATTTTTTTATCCAAATGGAAATTCTTAATAAGAACAAGCCCAATAGTTTTGTGGTAAGTGAGATTCGTGGAGAAGTGGTGTATAGGTAAGTTTTAATTCCAATGGAAATTCTTGATGGTGTGTTCCTAAAATTATTATTTTCTACATGCCACGGGGGAAATTTGCATATGTAAAGTTTACACTCGATGGGAAAAAATGGATAGCCTTGTAGGTTGCAAGCTTCAGGAAAGTATTGGAAGGTGTTATTTTTTGCATCCCAAAGGGTGAATCCTAATGAGGGGTGTAACATACCCAACCATCAATAGGTCGGGCAACATCACTACAGGACGTCTCTCTTAGCTCTAATACCAATTTGATTTAACATCCCCGTCCACCTAGGTCTGGCCACGCTATCTCGTAGAAATAAAAATTATCATTGTCCTATAAATAAAACCATAGACAAACAACATATTATGCTAATACACAGTCTGATGCAGAAATAACAGTAAAAGCATACATGCAGTAATTCAGACAAAACCATAGATGTAACAACATATATAAATACATAGCTTGTGAATGAATAGGGAATCAATAATTATATTTTAATTGAGTTCCACCAACTACGTGCAGACCTTCCACAAACCTCCCAACCTTAGACAATGTTTCTCATCACGCTCAGCAGTGGGTCACCCCTGAGTTCGGACTAAGGTCCACTTAGGGCAAGGGAATCTTAGACTAGGCCGAGGTTATAGGATACTACATAGTTCAACTGGAAGGATTCTCTCCAGGATCCTTCTTACGCCCACTACTCAAGGACTCTCATTCCCCACATGCACCTTACGCACCTTACGCCCACTACTGTTACGCCCCGAGAATATGCACCTTCACTGTTTCACAGTCCATCAACTGCTCCACTTCCCCTTTGAGGTTCTTGAAAAGAGGATGGATCAGGAATTATCAGAGCTTTGTAGCTGGTGTTGGCCTCTCTCTAGGAGAAAATCACTTCCCAACAAAATATCTCACCTGGAGAGAGTTTCTCACAGGCCTGAAAACCTGCCTCTTCAATCACGGGCCTGAAAACTCGCTTCTTCAACCACTTCAAATCAATTATAGAAAGGTGAGGACAACAACAATGGTCCAATATGGCTCAAGGTATGGAAGCAACCACAATTTGGTAAGGCACAACACATTTTTGGAAAGTACAGATATGTTGTGCTTCACAGAAAAACTCATGTTAGATTCCCCAGTTACTGGTTTCAGAGGTACGTGAAGATGCAGAGGTCAACGATGGAGACCAAGCGAGTTAGGCGAAACATGGAGGAATGGGAAGCAATCTCCCCAATGAGATGTATCTCCAACTTTAAGTGCATGCACCGAGGTCGACACCTGTCTTCCTGGAGTTGCATGCACTCCATTTAGCATTTGTTTCCCCTTTCCCAGGAACTTAGGATAACTGGGTTTATTTTTCCCCACTTTAATATTTTCATTTTTAGGAATATATTATAATATTCCCTTAGGTTAATCCCTCTAGCTTAGCCCCTCCTTCCTAGCCTCTCAATCCCATCCCTTTCCCTACCTAGTGGAGATTCTTCCCCCATCACTCTTTCTTTGTGGTCAGCCTACATGCAATGATGTATAATTTGTATTACTGATATGAATAGTTACATGTACAAAACATGCTCTTCTCCTTTAACCTCTAGGCTCTCTGGCCTAATAACACATAAGCTTACCATATTATAATTTCTCGGCTCACCAGCCTTAAAAACATGTTTACAATTCATAAATAAAACTTGGGGATCGTTCTTGGGGATATTACAATCCCCTCCCCTGTTTTTTCACTGTCCTCAATGCAACTTATTTACACAGTATCAACAAGATTTTCAAAATCTTTAAAAAGATGCAGGTATTTTGCCCGCATAGTATCATCATGCTCCCATGTCGCATCCTCGGGACCGTACTAGGTCCACTAGACCTTTACAAGCCCTATGTCTCAATTTCGGAGCCGCTTGCTCTTCCTATCCAATATGTGCACTGGATGCACCTACAAGACACCTTCTTGCTCCACCTGAATCACATTCCAATCAATCACATGATTAGGATCAGGTATATATTTCTTAAGAAATGAAATATGAAACACATTATGTATAGTCATGGATGCAAGAAATGCAAACATATATGCAATTGGTCCAATCCTTTCTAGGATTTCAAATGGTCCACAATATCTGGCTACCAACTTGGAATAGTTTCCTAGCTTCAAGGAACTTCTATTGGCTTTCACTTTCAAGAAAACATGATCACCCACTTTAAAATTCCTATGGGTTATGTTCTTATCAACATAAATTTTCTGCCTGTCTTGGGAAACTTTCAAATTCTTCTTAATATTCATTATTTTCTCTTCCATTTCCTTGAGCAATTGTGTCCCAACCACTGCCCTATCATATAGGTTATCCCAGCTTACTTGGGTGTTGGAATTTCTACCATAAAGTGCTTAAAACAGGCTCATCTTCAGTGATGCTTGATACCCATTGTTGTAGGAAAATTCTACCAAGTGTAGGTATTCTTCCCATTTAGATGGTTTGTCCATCACATACATCCTTGGCATGTCCTATATCACTTGGTTCACTCTTTATGTTTTCCCATAAAACTTAGGATGATAGGTTTTGTTGAAGTTCATATTCGTTCTAAACCCTTTTAATAACCCCTTCCAGAAATTTGGGGTAAATTTCATGACTCTGTCAAAAACAATTGTCTTGGGAATACCGTGCAATCATGATACTTCCATCATATAGGTATGGACAACATTAGTTTCCTTGTGAGTAGTCTTCAATGGAATAAAATTGGAAACTTTCGTAAGCTTATCCACCACCACCATGATGGAATCATGTTGCTCAATTGTTTTGGGTAATCCTGTGATGAAATCCATTGTCACCACTTCCCACTTCCACTCAGAAATGGTTAATGGTTATAGTAACCCTGTCGGGTGCCTATGTTCAGATTTGACCTTCTAACACTCCATACATCTGACGATGTATTCTGCAATTTCCTTTTTCATACCTGGCCAAAACTAATGGCTCTTGACTATTTCCATTGTTTTCTGATATCTAGGGTGCCTAGCATAAGGCACATTATGCATTTCTTTCAAGATCGTAATTCTCAATTCCTAGAAATTAGATACATAAATTCTATTTTTGTATAGGAGTGTTCCATCAACTTCCAATTTCTAATCTTCCACTTTATGTAGCATCTTACCCTGTTGTAGCTTTTCCACCAAATCCATGTACTGCAAATCTGCATTTGAAGATTCTGAAATTTTTCCTTTAATATCAATTTGATACATGCTAATGGTCATAGCATGTAGTTCATGCACACTTCTATTGATTGCATCAACCACTTTGTTCTTCTTTCCTTTGATATGCTTGATATCAAAGTCATACTCACAAAGTAATTCCAACCATCAACTCTGCCTAGAATTCAAGGTTGGTTGATCAAACAAATACATTAGACCGTTATGGTCTATCCTCAATTCAAACCTCTTTCCCATGAGGTAATTTCTCCATTTCTTCAAAGTGTGCACTATGCCTTCCAACTCCAAATTGTGAGTTGCATAGAGCCTTTCATGTTCTTTCAATTTTATGGACTCATAACATATTACAAATCCATTATGGATGAGGAATCCTTCTAGTCCTTATTTTCATGCATCTGTACACACTACAAAATCTCCATGTGGATCTACAATCCTCATTATTGGAGCATAGTTTAACAACTGCTACAATTGTTGGAATCTTCTCTCACATTCTTCTTTCCATTGAAATTTATTCTCCTTCCTTTGCAAGGAAGTGATGGGGTTAGCTATGCTTGAGAACCCTGCAATGAACCTTCTGTAATATCTAGCTAGACCCATAAAGGATTTGACATATGTCACATTCTTCGACACTGGCCATTCTTTGTTGGCTTCTATCTTCTCAGAATCCACGGCTATCCCATCCTTTGAAATGATATGTCCCAAATAATGGATTTGTTTTTGATAGAATGGTCACTTTATCAATTTTGCATATAGTTGGTTCTCTCTTATCACTTGAAACACCATCCTCAGATCATGTTCATGCTCTTCCTCTGACTTGGAATACACGAGGATGTCATCCAAAAATACTATGACAAACTTGTCTAGATATTCTCTGAATACACCATTCATTAGGCACATGAAAACAACTGATGCATTGGATAAGCCAAATGGCACCACTGTGAATTCATAATGACCATAAATTGTTTTGAAGGCAGTCTTTTTGATGTATTCATCCTTTATCCTTACGTGGTGGTACCCTAACCTGAGATCTATTTTTGAAAATATCTTGGCATCCTTCAACTAGTCAAAGAGATCATAAATCCTTGGCAAAGGATACTTGTTATTTATAGTAACCTTATTGAATTTTCTGAAATCGATGCATAATATTAATGCCCCATATTTATTTTTCACGAAAAAGACTCGGGCACATCAAGGTGACACACTTGGGAGTATATACCCCTTCTTCAAAATTTCTTCAAGCGGCATTCGCAACTCCTTCAATTCTAGTGTACTCATTCTATAAGGATTTTTCAACACTGGAGCCACTCCCGGCATCAGGTTTATAGAGAAATCAATATCTCTCTTTGGGGGTAGTCCTGGTACCTCCTTAAATACATCTACAAAATCTTCCAGGACTGCATGGTATTCAATATTTGACACCTTATCCTTAGGTGCTTCCTCCATATGGGCTGCAAATATTTGACAGCCCTTCCTGTAGCACTTTTTCAACTGTATTATTGAGATTTATATGATAGTCATTTCCCTTGGGATTCCCTTCACTTTCCTTGGGTTTCCTTCCTCATCTAGGAAAATGAATGCCTTGTTATGACGTTCTAATATGGCATGGTGTTGGTCCAACCAATCCATCCCAATTAGACAGTCATAGGAACCTAAAGGTAAGATGTTCAAATTTACCCTTGTGCTCAGTCCATTCATGTCCATGAGACATGACTTAACCATTTCAATAAATTTTCTTTTGGCTTTTGTAGCCAGCTGCAGTACCCAGGATTTTTCATGCTTGTTTCTTGGCAAATGCAAACTTTTCACCATATTGAGATCTATATAACTATGAATATCCCCTGAATCAATTAAAATAGTAAAGGCATGGTTATTGATCATACCTTCAACTTCAATCATGTGTGATTGAAACTCATCTTTCTCATTGTATAGGGCTACATATATCCTTGGTATTCTATTGCCCATGTCCTCCACTATTTTTGTTTGTTGAACATTGTGGAAATATCTCATTTTTCTATTTTTGTGGGGGAAATCTCTATACTTGTGGTCTCCCTGATAACCCCAACATTGAATGGGTGTCTGCCTTGGCCTTTGTCCCCCTAACTCAACCATTCTCTTCTCTCTAAAAGATGGTTGTCCTTGAGAACTGTTTCTGAAAAAGATATGTTTTTTCCCTTCTACATCTGCTCTTTCTTGAACTTCTTCTTCTCATTCCAAGCCTTCCGGAAAGTGGGATTTTCTCTTTGTTGCTCATATAATCATTTTTCTCTCCTTATAGTTTCTTCCATAGTTTTAGGATCATCATACTGGATCTTGTCACTAATGGAGGGTGGAAGTCCACTCATATACCTTTGAATATTGACAGTCTCATCTTTGATGAAAGGGACATACTTCAACAATTCCAAAAACCTTCTCTCATATTCATCAATGGTCATGCTACCCAGCTTGAGCTCAAAAAACTCTTTCATCTTTTTGTCAAAGTATCTCTTATTTAAGTTTTTATTTTCGAAATACTTCTTGAATTCCTAAGTAACACTTTTCTCTTTAATGTGTTGCACATGCACAAGTTGATGCCACCACATGGATGCCTTTCCTTTCAATTGATACATTGCAATTATTCCTTCTACATAAGAGGAATAATTTTGTAGTTGGAAATATTTCCTCATGCCAAGAAGCCATGTCTTGGCATCTTCCTCCTTTTGGTGCTATCCATCAAATTTAGGAGGTTTAATCTTGTTCATTTATCCCTTCAGTTGATCCACTCTAGATAGCATATTCTTTCTGGTAGGAGATGGGCTTGAACTACTCTATTACCTCCTCTTAGAGTGCCCTTAGGAGTGATGATGGTGTCTGCCAACATTCCTTGATTCCCTCTCTTTATTAGGAGACCCGTGACTTCCTCATTTACTAGATTCACTCTCCTTATCCAATTTATTTTCTGTCCTTTCCAAGCTCTGTATCAACTTTATGTTGAATTCTCCCTATTCTTCCTTAGCTTTCATGAGATTTATGTTATCTTCTCGATGAGTCTGGACATATTTTTGCAATATTTCAATGATTTTCATCATGTTTCCCTCCTTATCTAACTCTTCTCCATGCCCATTGGAGTTTGATCCTTCAACTCCCAAATGGACTTACATTGTTTTAGATTTATTCTCTGAACTGAAAGCATTATGTGCGTCCTCCATTTCGGTGCATCGTGGAAAAATTCAGTTTGGTTTTGACAATCGTTAACTATGAAAACACAATGTGCAGTCAAACAAAATTTGTCAGGCCATCAGTACTTAATAAATTCCACAGTATTCATAAACCAATCTGATTCAAAGAAAACTTTCATATTTCATTCTGTGGTTCTCGATCAATCAAGAATCCTCGTAGATCTTTTCTTTCTAAGATCTACCTTGTTCTGCAATAATGTTCAGGCACTAGCCCCTTTCTCTTAGCCCCCAACCCATGAAACCATGGGATGTGGCCAAGCACTAGGTCGATAGGCTCTTATTCGAGACTTCAGGCCTTTGGCTTCAGAAGTTTTCAAATTACATTATATAAAATCTCTCGAAGTTCAGGATTGATGAACTCACAAAGTAGGGTGGATCAACAGTCCATGACTACCCAATATCCAACGGCTGGAACTCACTATGGAACCTTAGGCATCTGAGTTCTGGGACTTCAGAGCTTCAAAGCTTCTGGAATTCAGAGCTTCAAATCTTAGGGATTTAGAGGATTTCACATCCACACACCCCCAACACCCCAAACCATTAATCTTTGAACACTTCCATGTCACCTTTGATGACGTCATTACGTCTCATCACCTCAGCGTTACAAAATTTTTGAAAGTTCTTCCTTTTGTTCCCTTATCAACCATTCTTCTAGATTTTCAAGCCTCCAGACTTCACAACTAGCACCACGTGTCCACTAGGACCCATGGTTTCTGTACTTGAACTAACATATTGAATAGTCACATCACTTAATGCTTTTCAAATTGTTGGGGCATGCATCCACAGTTTGGTGTAAATCACCTTTCATCCCACAATTATTCTGACACTAACATGTAACCCCCTGGTAAAATCATGGTTTGGATTGCAGGACCACCCTGGAAAATTAACTCTCGTGCAATTTGGGTCCCTACAATGCCTCTTGTCCATTGATCTTGATGTATTGTGATCAATGCCAGTGTGGGCCCACCAACCTTTAATTATGTTATGCAACCTTAGGGCCCACATAGTACCACTGTCAACATTCCAGGTGGGGGCATGTGGCAGGAATAGGAGAGGTCCACGTCACCTCCAGGTGACTTCATCATGAATCACTACCTCGGCTCTTCAGGGCTTCGAAACTTCAGGCTTCGAGAGTTCTCTCCTCAACACACACTCATTCTCCTGAACGTTGAAATCCCTAACAACCAATCTGTTGAAACGCGTCCATCTTAATGGACGGTCCAGATTAAGTCTGGACTTCGGAGCTTTGGGGGATTTCTCCCTTCACCACTACGTTTGCCCCTTTTAATTTTTCTTGATCCAACCGTCAAGCTCTTTTCCCCAAATATACAGTGTAGATCCTCTTCGGGGACTTTGGACTTCGGGCCTTCGACCTCTTCTGCTCTATAACCCATAACTTCACCAGAGCCCGAAGTCCAAAGGACTTGGAGGTTAACTCTCATGCTTCTTTTTCCTATCTGACAGGTGAAGTTTTACATACTATTCATCCCCGTGAGCTTCGTAACATGGCCAAGGTAACCTCTTGGAAATATTTCTCTCTAAAACCTTGGTTCTAATGACCACTTATCTGGCCCATCCAGGATTAGTGCTTGAAAATTTGCTTTGATACATATTTGTAACGTCCCCATCCACCAATAGGTTAGGAAATGTCACTATAGGACGTCTCTCTTAGCTCTGATACCAATTTGTTTTAACACCGACGACCACCTAGGTCGGGCCACGTTATCTCATAGAAATAACAATTATCATCTTCCTAGAAATAAAACCATAGACAAACAACATATTCTACTAATACATAGACTGATGCAAAAATAATAGTAAAAGTATACATTCAGTAATTCAGACAAAACCATAGATGTAACAGCATATATAAATACATAGTTTGTGAATGAACATGGAATAAATACTTATACTTTAATTGAGTTCCACCAACTGTGTGTAGACCTTCCACGAACCTCCCATCCTTATACCACGCTACTCATCATGCTCAATAGTGGGTCACCCCTGAGTTGAGACTAAGTTCCACCCAGGGAAAGGGAATTCTAGACTAGGTCGAGGTTACAGGAGATTGCACATTAGAAATGGAAGGATTATCTCCACGATCCTTCTTACGCCCACTACTCACAGAATATCATTCCCCACATTCATGTTCCACCCCAGGAATATGCACCTTCATTGTTCCACAGTCCATCGACTGCTCCACTTCCCCTTTCAAGGTCTCAACAATAGGTCGGATCAGGAATTCTCAGAGATCCGTAGCTGGTGCTGGTCTCTCTCTAGGAGAAAATCACTTCCCAACAAACTCTCTCACCTAGAGAGAGCTTCTCACGGGCCTGACAACCTTCCTGTTCAACAAACGGGCTTCACAACCTACTTCTTCAACCACTTCAAATCAGTTCTAGAAAGGTGAGGACAACAACAAAGGTTCAATATGGCTCACAGAATGGAAGTAAGCACAATTTGGTAAGGCAGAACACATTTTTGGAAAGTACAGATACGGTGTGCTTCACAAGAAAAATCATGTCGACTTCCCCAGTTGCTGGTTTCAGAGGTGCGTGAAGATGTAGAGGTTGACGATGGAGACCAAGAAAGTTAGGAGAAATATGGAAGAATGGGAAGCGAGCCCCTGCAACGAGCTGACTCTCTATATTTAACTGCATGCACCCAGGTCAACACCTATCTTCTTGGAGCTTCCCACACTCCATTTAGCATTTGTTTCCCCTTTCCCAGGAACTTAGGATAACTGGGTTTATTTTTCCCCACTTTAATATTTTCATTTTCAGGAATATATTATAATATTCCCTTGGGTTAAACCCTCTAGGTTAGCCCCTCCTTCCTAGCCTCTCAGTCCCATCCCTTTCCCTACCTAGTGGAGCTTCGTCCCCCATCATTGTTTCTTCGTGGTTGGTCTACATTCAACGATGTATAATTTGTATCAATGATATGAATAGTTACATGTACAAAACATGCTCGTGGCCTTTACACCTAGGCTCTCTGACATAATAACACATACACTTACCATCTTATAATTGCTCGGCTCACCAACCTACAAAACATGTTTACAATTCATAAATACAACTAGGGCTCATCCTTGGGGATATTACAAGGGGAGCTCGATATTGTTGTGGGTTGTAGGATAGGAAGAATTCATGATATTTTCAAGTTATCCATTCCAATGGGAATCCCTCAGGAAGGATTTTTCCAAGAGTTTTGCAGGATTTAAATCCGAAGGCCATGTATGATGGTGTAAGGAAAGATACATCAGATAAAAGGTACCAGATGGGTCTATGTGGATGCCATTGGGTTGATGACATCATTTGGTGTGTACATAAACATGTACAGGTGGAAGCCATGTAGGATTGATGACATGATCAAAAGGAAATTCCAAAGAACTTTGAAGGGAATAAATTTATGCTCCAAGCATAAAATTAAGCGAAACAATAGTGGTTGGAAGGTTTTTGATGACAAAATTCATCCTATGCATTCAGAATTTTGATTGAACCATCATAATTCTCAAAAAAATAAAAAGAACAATTTTGAGGGATTAAAAATACAAATTGATGTAAAATTCTTAACTCGTATTTAAATTAATGTAATAGAATTTCTTTATGGCTACACAATTTTCATAATAAGACTCGGATAATGAAGCGAAGGTACAACATGAGGAACAGAAATATGGAATGTGCTCAAGGGTATTACACCCATGAGTAGGGGGTGAGAGGACTCCATGTCAGCATGGGAGATGCATAGACAAATTTAAATAGGCATAGAAATTGAGTGGGGCCAGTAGAGTTGATTGAAACTGTGAGAATCTTGCAGAAAGAAGTGAAGAGATATTGCTTAGATAATGAAAGGTTAATGAGAGCTCAAGAACCACCACTATAGATTCTGATCATGTTGCATAAGAATTTCAACAAAGAATATGGCACAAAACAAGAAGCCAATGTGGGGAAAGAAACAACATCTAAGTATTATGATAGCAGGGAGGATCCCATAAGGTCTATATAGTCAAGGAGTTTTAGTAGGAAGCCTCAATAACATCACCACTCCCTAGGATACTCAACTAGAACAACTCATGCAAGATCAAGGTTAGTGAGAATCCCAAGTGTGTCCCCTATCATACACTATAAGGGAAGACATATGTCAGATGTCTTGCAAGGAGAGAGTAGGAAGATCAAGCCACCAAATTTTGATGAAGAGCATAGGAAGGGAGAATAGGTTTAAGCTTGTTTGTTGAGCACGAGGAAACGTTTCTATCTACATGATTACCCATAAAATGTGGAAGCTTAAAATGGAATATCTCCTTGTTGATCAAGAACAATAGGAAGTTGTAAGTCCTAGAACCATTCTACCAGGTATGTTGAGGGAAGAATGTGAGAAAATCAAAAGAAGGGTAATGAGTATGATTTGACTTTGTCTCATAGATTTAGTACTACTAAATGTCTCAAGTGAAGACTCAAAAAATAAATTGTGGGATAAGTTGGGAAGGTTGTACTAGTAAAAATCCCTAGTAAATAAGTTGTTCACATGGAAGAAATTGTATCTTATGAGGATGAGTTGTGGGAGCTTGGTAATAGAGCACCTGAATGCATTCAATACTATAATAATCCAGTTATTGTTTGTGGATATAATTGAGCAGGTGAAAAGTATAATCCTGCTATGTTCTTTTCCAGACTCCTAGAATAACTTAGTCATGGATATAGTGAGAAATTCAACCACATTACTTCTTTAAGACATGGTTGCATCTCTACTATCATAATAAATGAGACAGAATAACATGGAAGGATCGAACAAAGATTCCTTAATAGTGAGAGTTCGACATATCGGTAGAGATAAAGTAAAATTCTCTAGTGGAAAGTATAAGTTGAAGGGTAGATCTAAATCCATGGTTCAATTGAAGAGAATATGTTGGAAATGTGGTAAAGTTGGGTATTGCAAAAGTGACTACAAGTCAAAAGTGACTGAGATCAGTCTAGGATCTGACAAGAAGCATTCGAATGATAAAAGGACTACTCTATATAAAGGAGTTGATGTTATTTGACATCGACCATTACACAATCAGATCATGATGTTTGGTTTATCGAATGAGGTGCATCCTTTCACATGACACCCCACAAAGAATGGTTATGTGAGTATAATACATATGAAGAGTGAGATTTTTATAGCCTTAATTTCCACCCTATAAGCTAGATAGGAATCCATAAGAGGATGGAATCCAAAATACACACTTTTCCTAAATGTTGAGCCATTTTAGAGCCTTTTTGTAGGTCCTCACGGGACACCTAGTAGACAACAGGAAAGGCCCTCACTGGTCACTAGTGTCTCAACAAGTGAGAAAATGATAAACTTATTAAATTGGAGAGTTATGATTTGATAGGTGATGGATGAGTTGTATCTTCATGGAAAAGTCCTAGGTAAATAATTCAAGTCTCTAGTGGTCTCTAGAATATCTATAAGCCTCTCCCAAGCCTCCTCCAAGATATACATCAAACAGGAAAACCTTGGGAAATAGGGAAGAATAAATGAATGATATTCTTATGTTGTCCAACTACAGAGGTATCTATCATCACAACCAGAAGTTAATGAGCCTATCCTGACCAAGAAACTGCAAGGAGAAGCAAGGAGCAAGGGATCGAAGGAGGATGCATCTTCATCAAGTTGAGGTATAATTTTGTATGTATTCTCCATGTTTTATCAATATATTAATGGTTTTCCATCCATTTTAATTGTTTTCTTCTCATGAATGAATAGGATTTGATTATATAAATGGTTAATCAATATATATAAAGAATTCTAATTATTCTAATTATTCCTAACACTAGAAAGAAAAGAGGGTTGGTAGTGTTTGTTACATGTGTGTAGGAAGTAGGTGATTGGAGTTGTAGTTGGATTTCCATATATACACCAACCAAGACATACAAGAAAGTCCATCAAACAAAGATATTCCAATATACCCCTCTTGTGTGTAAAAGGAATTATTTTCCTTCTAGATCTAGGAAAATAATAAGGAATCTTCACCCTTTCCATCTAGGATTACCAGGCTCATCCTAGGCATATTTCATTGTGTATTCAACAAGATATTTGTGAGAAAAAATTCCATAGAAAAACTGGCAACTCCACTAAGGAAGAATTGTTCTCTAGTTGAGTCTCTTTTCCTACCTTTTCCTTTGCTTGTTGTGATTTTCATTTGAGTTTTCTTCCATTCAGTCATCGTAGGGCCTATATATAGTAGACATGAAAGGCCTTATCTAGATATAGACGATCTAGAATATCTACAATAGATCCATCTTTTTCAAAAAAAAAAAAATTCTAGACCCTCGCTAGTTGCACTATAGGTGTCTCACGAGGCCCTCTTGTCGGTTGACAGGAGTGTGACCCATGAGGCTTTGAAAAAAATGAAGAATTGCATATACAAAACCTAGCCTTTGGTTGTAGGTCTATCCTCTGATCCAGAGTGTTCTACAATGGTATTTTGTTACTTGGTTTTGTCTCTTCTTGAAAATTTAACTGTCACATAGAGTTCTTTCAAAGTTTGCTTCAGTCAATTTGTGTGGATTGATTTTTATTCCTTTGATAGTTTCCTTATTTTTCTAAGAATTCCATTGAACTTGGGATGAGAATCCAATAGACCTGAAGACATCTAGTCTTGCTTGTCATTGGTTTTTTTATGTGTCCTTGTATGACCATTACTCATCACTAGATCTACCCCTCCTAGGTGAGTTTTGGGTGTGATTTCTGTTGTGACATTGGACTGGGCTGACTTGGCCTCATTCCCTATATCCTACAACCCCTGTTCTTGTTGTATGTTGTTGGTTTCCTTTTTCATTTGGCATTCTTGTTTATATTAGCAATTGTTACATTTCAATTGGAAAAACATCAAAAATACAAAAATACTTGTTGCATGCTAGGTTTTATTTTGAATCATTAGTGTACAAGAGCATTAGAAGCATTGGTTTGTTTCAGATATGGTTTTTTTGTTGGTTGCTTGGTCTATGTGAGGTCTTATTTCTGAAATTGGCAGAGAAAAGAAGAGTCTATTTCCCTACCATAGTTAGAGTTCATTGACTAAAAAAAGTTTGCATTGCTTGGTTGGGTAAAGAGTCTTCACATCATTAAATTTTCATCCACTACCTTTCGACCTAAAAAGAAACCACTAAAAATAAACACATAATGTAAAATCAGTTAGACATTTTTATTTTGATAGTAAACCAACATTGGATAGGGTTATGGCCTTTGAATAGGATTGGAGAGTAAACTCTCCAAGGCCAAAAAATGAAACCTAGAGTCATTAAAGAGAGACAAACCCATTCTTGCAACCAATGTGTCGGGAAGCTCCTCTAAAACAAGAGTCAAGAACAAGGTCACATCGGAGCAAGCAAAGAGATTACCCCTCTTTGCTTGTTTTGATGTTTGTTTTAATGCTTCAACTGCTACGCATATGGGGGTTATATCAGTTAACACCTTCAGAGTTTCAAGCTTAGTTACCCTACCCTTACGTGTGGTCAGACATACGATTGTTCTCCCGCTCATTGATTGTAAGGTGGTAACCTTAGTGACCTTTCCTAGGTAGCCACAGAGGTGACTGCATGTGGGACGTGTCTATAGTACCTGAGGCATAAATTCATTTACATTCGCAATTCCCCTAGAGGGTTCTCGCATTAATAAAGGGTACTTTAATCAGTTAGGGTTGTTTCATGTAGATTATTGTAACATATCCACATTCCTTTGCTAGTCGATCTTGTGGGGACTTCATCTCCCCCACAAGAACAATTTTTGGGAGGCCCGTGAGCCAATTGGTTTTCTCATTGTTTTCCTATATTTGATTAGGGGTGTGCTCTTTGACTCTGATTCTAGGTCGGCCATAGGTTGATTTGTGTTTGATAGTAACATATTTTTTTCACCGTGGTTAAATTACCGCACCGGTCTCATTGATTATGAGGACTTGAACCCATTACGTGGGAAAAACCACCTATTAAACAGTCTGAAATATCTAACAAAGGATTTAAAGGGATTGAAATTTGGTTTGATGAATTTTTTTTAGTAGAGTTATAAGTGGTATATCAACATCCTCCACAAAATTTTAATCCTCCTTTGACTGAACTAGACACCCCTATACTAGTCCAAGTAAGAGAAGTATTTAGTGAGCCTTTTTATTTTCGCAATCATCCTCCCACCATGTCAACATTCAGTCTATATTCTATCACATTTGAGCCTACAATCCCATCATCAAGTGGAATAGGGGGAATCCCATCGGGGGAATCCCTGTAATGTCCACATTTCCATGTCTTAGCTCCATGGACCCACACCATCCATCCCATTTTATTTCAGTCCCTCTATATGGGGAATGAAAGTTGTGTCATCGGTTACATCCATTAGTATACCTATCATTCCTATTCCCATCCCATCCATTTCAATGCCCACCTATGGATATTTTTCTAGTGGGGGGGGGGGAAACTTTGGTTTCATCATGGGAGGGGTTAATATTTCCACCTCTTCCAATCCTATGAGCATCCTGACATCATCAGGTGTTGGTGTAAATTTTGAGTGGAACCTTTCTACTAGTTATGGACCTACCCCTAGTCAAGTTGGGGCCACTAGTACGTCTCAAGATTTTAACTTTCCTTTGTTTAGAACAACTTTCCCTGGATGCACATACCTTGGGGGGAAATTTTCACCTTGGGGATACTTTCCCTTTGTTACCATGTCTAATCCAAGGGGTTTCTTCCCTGGGAATAACTTTGGGAATGTATTTCCATGGAAGGTCGACATATACCCCTGGGAGAATGTTTGGTTATGGGAGTATTCATGCTCCTAGAGGTTTTACCATCCTAGTGGGAACTTATTATTCTGAATCTCCCCAGGCCTCAATTAGTACCAATATAGGGGCACCACAAGGTCCATATGGGACAACATAGACTTAACCTCCCTACTAGTATTCATTTTCATTGTTTCCTTTCCTCACAATGCTAGACTTACCAGATTTTTATCAATTAATAAATGACCCTATATCCCATTATCTATCATGCTTTATGATGCCATCCAAGCTACCTTTTGATATCCCAAAATTCGATGAAAATCTAAAAGAGGACCCCTATACACACATCATTACATACCACTTGTGTTGTTCATCCAATTCATTAATGGATGATAGTGTGAGGTTGTGTCTTTTCCAGAGATCCATGACCAGAGATGCCACAAAATGGCACATTGAGTTAAAAGACAGTTCCTTTAAAAGATTCAATGAATTGGAAAAGGTTTTCCTTAGGCATTACCATTTACCTATTAGGTATGAAATATGAACAAATCTCTTGAATTCACTCTGTCATGATATTTCCTCTCACATTTATGATCATATTCATGAGTGGTGGTGGAAATGAAGAATGATCAAGACCCAAATCCTAGATAAACTCCTGATCGAGTGGTTCACTAAATCCCTCCCATTGATTTCCATGGATGTATCTATGGTTGGGGAGGCTACCGAGGAGAAAACTATTTTACGTGCCTGATACTTATAATTTATCTACTATCATTCGAATACTCTATATGACATTATTCCAAATGATCATTTTTCATCGACGGGTCCTAGGAAGCCCAACCAAATACTCCATGTCGATGGTGTGGTTGGTTTTGTTTCCCATGCATTTATGCACCAATTAGCTGACCAAATGGGTCATATGTCGATTACATCAGACTCATCATATTTTATCACTAATTCTCAAACTTCTACAGTCCCCTCTCAAACCTCGAAGGTGAATTTGGTGCAGTCCAAACAACCGACGAATCCTCAAAAACCTAGAGGCAAGAAGAAATGGAAAAAGAAAATGAATTCCAACAATGAGAAAGGGACTTCCTCTACCCAAAACACCCAGGAGGGAGGCACTAAGTAAAAGGGGAAGATTTAGTTTCCCTGCACGATTTGTGGGGAATACCACCCTACTCACCAGTTCCCTTGGAAGGATGAGGTCCATATATTCTTTGCACAACAACTAGCCTCACAAAAACTATCTATATTAACCCTTCCTTTCCCCCCTCAACCTCATAACATGGTTTCCATAAATATTTCCCCTCTGCAAGAGAGCATGGAAGGTACCCCTCACCACCAAGGGTATTCCTAAAATTTTTCCATTCTTATGTGTGACCACACGCTCAATTTGCAAATGAGAACCAAAAACTATGACATTCCTGAGCCTTCTCATGTCTCCCTAGAAGAAACATATTCTTCCCATCTTGGTGGCCCTGTATAGATAGAGAAACCATATTTTGATGCACTACTTCACTCCCCAAAGGGCAATCTTTGATGCAGGACACACAATCCCAACACTTGGGCTGCCCATAATTATAGTATTGTGGAAGAATTTGCCCATGCACCTTGTGCCATGTTGGCGCTTGAAGTCCTCCAAAGCTACCCCACACAATGAAAAGACTTGTTGTCTTCCATAGGCAGGGTTGATCCCTTGGAGTTGATTTTGATAACCTTTGAGAAGAATTAGGTTACTCATAGGCTCTCCCATCAGGTCTCCTTTCGTATCATAGTGAGATCGTTGGGGAAACAAATCTACTGGATAGTGGTGCAGGAAGGAGCTTAGACTTACATCATGTCCATTTCTTGTTGGAAGCCCCTTGGCTCTCCTAATATTGACACGTCTGTGAAATTTTTAAAGGAATTCAACAGACACATGTTCCAACCTCATGGAATAATCAATGTAACATACCCATCCACCTAGGTTGGGCCACGTCATGCAAAACTCTCTCATTATCTACTTTGATATGACTTTGTAATGTACCCAACCACCTAGGATGGGACACATCACGTGAAACTCTCTCATTATCATCTCTAATACCATATTTGTAATTTACCTAGCCTCTATCTATGTAATGTTACATGCAGAATACACATAAAAATGAAATTGTTGCTAACTAAAGTAATTCCCTTACTGTTAGCGGATTTCTTGTATCTTACAACTATAATTTATAACATATTTATCTATAGTATGTAACCATAAAAGAGATGCATATAAATCATGCTAATAATCAACATGAAATAAAACTAAACCATTCATTACAACATCATC
>SNQJ01S0072742.1:0-10087 GCA_010110895.2 Picea sitchensis
AATTGTGTATTACTGTATATCTGTGTTTATGGTTGCATCTCTGATACATTTCTGTTATATTATTGAATATATGCAATATCTCTGTGCATTTATTTATTATATCTCCGCTCTCATTTCATGCCGAAAATAATCCAGATCAGACTTAGAGGAAATCATCCAGTTGTATAGAACAACTGTGTGCGATGAGGATTATGTAAAACCAATTGCAGATGGGATACTCAGTTGGTGGAACATTACTTCATGTGCGACAAATTCATATACCATTTTAGAGAACTGGAAACAAAGGCTACATGAAGTTTCCACAATAAGGTGCACAAGAATAGACCACACAGTGATATGGGTAGGCATGGAGATAAGGGAACCACCCAGTTTCCACGGAGTGAGTGATATAGAAGTATTATTGGCACAATAGAGGGATGAAGTGGTAGAAAATCAGAGACTCTTAGCACTCTATATAGCACTCAAGGCCACACCTGAAATATGGTGGGGCACACACAAGGAAACAATCAAGGATTGGTACCAATGTAAGTGGTTACTGCGCATAAGGTTCAATGTAGAACATAAAAGAAACAAGCAGCATAAGTACGATGGATAGGGGGCACCAGCAAAACAATTGGAGAAGTGTAGAACACTGTGGAAGATGAAACCCCCAGAGGAATGGCCTCATCAATTCATACACACTTTAGAGGGCATACCAACGAACTGGTATACAGACCAGGAACTGCGTAGAGGAACTTTGAACTGGAAAATACTACAATAGAATTTTACAGTCACTTTCTCATTCAAGCATGAGAACCCAAACATAGATGCAACTCTTAAGTAGATAACGGGGGTGATATTCACCATGGAACCAGAAGTCGAACTCATAACAAAAGAACAACAATGGAACATAAAGATAGTGAAAGAACTGTTGTCATGCTACCATGTACAGGAATAAGCACCAGATGAAGATGATCTGTGCGATATTCAGATCGAGGAAGTAGAAGGAGAAAGATAAGTGGAAGGTCCACCTCTAGAATCAGAAGTAATTCTTGCGCTGATCAAGGTGAAGAAAGTCAACATTGGGACAAGTCAGAATCCTAAAATGGCCAGTATTGGAGACTAATGGGATGAGAAAATAGTAGAAATCATAACAGAGTTACTGTGCGAGTACATCGACCTGTTTCCCACAACATTTACAGAAATGAAGAGTATAGTAGGAGAGCTAGGAGAAATGAAGATACCACTTAGAGTTGAATCAAGACCGATCAAACAATGACCATACAGACTAAACCTGATATACAAGAAGAAAGTTAAAGCTGAGATCAATAGAATGCTTGAAGTTGGAATCATAGAACTTGTGGAGGAATCAGAATGGATAAGCCCGATTGTAGTTCATGAGAAAAACAAGGTGGGATGAGAATATGCGTCGACTTGAGGAAGTTGAACAATGCATGCCTACATGACCCATTCCCTACACCTTTCACGAATGAAGTGTTGGAGAAAGTAGGAGGACACAAAGTTTATTCATTCATAGATGGATTCCCAGGCTCCCACCATATCAAGATAGCATATAAAGACATATACAAGACCACGTTTGCTACAGAATGGGGATCCTACCAATACACAATCATGCCATTTGGATTGAAGAATGCACCAACAATATTTTCCAAAGTAGTCATCGTTGTATTCAAATAATTTATCCACCAGTTTCTAGAGGTATACTTGGACGAATGGACATTATATAGTCTATTGAAAGACCATGTAGAGGTCTTGCGGCTGATGTTACAAATATGCAGGTAGTGCCAGCTATCATTAAACATCAAGAAATGTATCTTTGGAATATCGTTTGGGATACTATTGGGCCATATAGTAAGAAAACAAGGTTTACTAGTAGATCCTACAAAGATTGCAGCAATTTTTAACTTGCCACCACCAAAGATAGTCCATCAACTAAGAGCGAACTTGGGACACACAAGATATTATAGAAAGTTTATCAAAGGGTATGCACAGATTACCGCACCAATGGAGAAAATGTTAAGGAAAGATACAAATTTTCAGTGGAATGAAGATTGTCAACACGGTCTGGATATGCTGAAATAAAAGATGGTTGTCGCGCTAATACTGGTATTCCCAGACTGGGAGAATACATTCCATGCACATGTATATGCATCAACCATAGCACCTGGAGCTATCTTTTCACAGCTAGGAGCGAGAGATTTGGATCACCCTATAGAATTTGCGAGAAGAAAACTATCAGAATCAAAGAAGAACTATAACACTACAGAGAGGGAAGGCCTAGCTATGGTATACACACTACATAAATTCAAACATTACTTATTGGGAAAACACTTTAAGATGTTCACATATCACTCAGCCCTTAAATGCCTAGTCAAACATCTAGTGTTGGGGGGGATAATCTGTTGATGGTTACTACTCTTTCAATAATTTAATTGAAGTAGTAGTCAACCCAGGAAAGTTGAATGAAGGACCTGACCACTTATCAAGGGTCACGAATGATGAAGAACCTACACACTTAGAGGGCAACTTTCTGGATGCACAGTTATTTTCAATCCATATCACAGATGAATACTTTGTAGATATCATCTATTACTTAAGTACAGGTACTGCATCGCAAGAATATAACACTGCGCATAAGAAAAACCTGGTAGTCTGGGATGCAGACTATCAATTGATCACAGGACACTTATACAAAATGGGTGAAAATAACATCTTGCAAAGATATGTGCTAGAACACAAAAGACCAAGGGTTTTAGCAGAATCCCATGAGGGAATAACAGAAGGAAATTACACAGGAAAGGTTACCACGCATAAGGTATTGTGTGCAAGACTATGGTGGCCGACCATTCAAAGAGACTCGAAAGAGTATTTTCAGAGATATGATGTATGTCAAAGGGTTGGTAAACCCAATAGAAGGGACAAGATGCCACTGCGACCATAGGTAACATTGTAGGTATTCGACAAATGGGAAATATACTTTTTGGGACCAATCAACCCACCAGCCAAAAAAACAGGAGCTAGGTACATTATCACCACGACAAAATACCTAACAAGATGGGTGGAAGCAACACCAGTCAAGGATTGCAGCACAAAAACAACAACACATTTTTTATTTGAAAAAGTAATCACTAGATTTGGTTTCCAAAGAGTTTTGATGAGTGGCCAAGGCACTCACTTCATTAACATCACTATTAAGGCTATGACTGAAGAGTTTGAATTCCATCATCAAAAGAGCACACCATATCACCCACATGCAAATGGAATAGTATAAGCATTTAACAAAATCTTGGAAAACACACTGGCAAACATTTGTAATGTCAACAAGGATGATTGGGACCTCAAAAGACTAGTAGTACTATGGGTATACAGGACCACATGTAAGAAGTTTACAGGGCACACACCATTTAAAATGGTATATGGACAAGAAGCAGTGGTGCCATTAGAATTTCTGGTACCTAGTCTGCACGTAGCAGCGATTACACACATGAAAGAATGAGGCGCAGTATAGGACATGATGAATTAGTTGTTGGTCATGGAGGAAGATCAGATCCTAGCAGGTTTCCACCAAAAATTTTAGAAAGAAAGGGACAAATATTGGCATGACAGACACATCATGAACAAAACCTTCAAGGAAGGAGACTTAGTGTTGATGTATGATGACAAATCCATTCATCATCCAGGAAAACTCAGAATGCACTAATTAGGACCGTATGAAGTAAAAAATATCACAGATGGGGGAGATGTATAGTTGAAAGACTTAAGGGGTGGAGAAATTAGAGGGATGATCAATGGGAGACGACTGAAGCTATACAAGGACAGTCGACCACCCACAACATGAAAGTCACTATTATCGTGAATTCTTGTCGTGGGAAAAGATCGGTGTTCAACGACGAGGATCCATCGACGGGGCAGATCGATGGTCTTCGGGAGATTTAGGACTGTGAAGTTGCTCAATATTTAATTCAAGGGCAGAGTCCTGAGATCAAAGGCTAAGCAAAGAATTAATCTAGGCTGTCTGATCTCGTGGAGACAGGTGACAGTCGATTGACTATTTCGACATTTCAGCTACCGGGAGTCTGAAGAGCATGGGGCTGACTCTTTCCCATTCCTGAATCATGAAACATGGATCCCTAGGGTCGAGCCCATGGTCATAGCATCCAGTCACATCAGAAGCAGGTCTTGGGAGGCACTGTTGTGTTTTCAGCAACGGGTGATTCGAAGGAAAGGGGTCCACCCCCCTCCTCATTTTCCAATCTGCGAAAGACGAAATGCCTTTGTAGGTTGGGCCCACGGTCCTGGCACAGGGTCATATGAAGAGTAGGTGGGTGACTTGGAGGCATTCAAGGAGTGATCGTGGCCATCATTTTGGAGGCGGATCCAACCGTCGTTTGCAGTATGCAATTTCATGAAACCAAGCTTCGAGGATATGAAGGACAGAAGAGATGGGATTCCCTGAAAGAAGAAGTGCCAAGATGCCTTCAAGGATGAGCGCAGGGTCATGGCCCCAGGTTACAGGGAGAGTGTGGCTAGAAGGAAAGGGGGATAGTTCTCATCATAGCCGTGGAGAACATATAAGGTCGACCCCCGTGCACGTGGTCTTGGCCACTCTCCATGGAAAGAAACAATTAATGAAATTGAGTAGGTGGTTGAAACCTAAGCTCAAGATGTAAATGGAAGGTGTGGGGGGATCTGAAACAGTCAACCCATAGTACCCTTGTTGACAGGTTCCCCATGGAGAGCCATACCAATCTGAACTAGTGTCATACAGGAAGCTGCATGCACTATCTGTAAGAAGATCATGCACACGTACAACCTTAAATGTAGTAGCTCATTCTCTCCTGTTGTCTAGGGAAAACAACTCTGAAGTATATATGCCAAATTTTGATATTTTTGTAAGCATCGATGGTAGAGTTGAGCTCCCTTATGTAATGTTTTAGTAAAGTTCCTGGTTCTCCAGTATGTATGGTATTTTGAGACTTCTTGTTTAATAACAATAAGTTTTCTTCCCCATTTATTTTTGAACTCTAATATTGGAAGCTTGGGCATGGATGATCCAGTCAAGTTGTTGTGACTGTGGTGTAATGTAGGTTTGATTGCATTATTTCTATAACATTTTCAGTTTCTTGAAGTTTTTAGATCCAAGAGGATTTTGCATCTGAAACTTTTCCTCCCTATGCTGCTGGAAGACTGGATGTTCATAGAAGGCCTTTACACTTTTCTCCCATTCTTCCACCTATCCACCACTATATCAATTTATTGATTGAAGTTATATTGAGACCCCATTTATCTATGCATAACTTCCCTGGTTTCTGAGTTAAAATGATATATCTTGAGTCTGCATCCATTGGACCCCTTTATAACCAACTTGTGACATATAAAAACTGATGGGTATCGGGCTTACTCCTGCTACAATCCAGGAGTGACTCCTGGTTCTAACAATCACCATGCAACTAAAAAAAAAGAGAAAATAGACGGTACCACCAGAGGTGTAGCGTACTGAAATGAAAAACAGAATGCACACTTAGGAATAAAAACACGATGAAGACAAGACAAATGGTTAGTTCAAAACAGAAACAAGCGGGAAAGGTAAAGATGGAAAAATAAGTACTAAATGACGAAGGCAAGTGGAATTGAATGCCGAAAATGACCGACGAGACACCGCATTAATCGTGCCAACTGGAGACAACAAGGGATAGTAATGGTAAGTATGAAGGAACTAGAGGTTCATTGAATCCGTAATAAAGGTGCATCTTCGACAAGCTTCATAAGATTCCCATACAAAGCAGGGATGTGGGAGAAAAACAATTATTGTGAAAGTAGAAGAGACAAAGAGTAATAGAGCCTACGACACATATAGTGAAGTTCATAGAGGTTAAATAGACCACTGAACTCAGAGGACGATCGACTTTCACCACCATGGCACCACCCAAACAAGAAGAATCGAGCCATACTGCTCGACACTCTAGAGTTAGGACCAGGGCATAGGTATAATCGAAGGAAAGAAAACAACAACCACCAGAGGTCAATAATGTCAACAAAATCCCATCACCAGATACAACACCAATGAACCCCACACCCATGGTATAAGAAACCCAACAGACAACACCTAAGGGCTTGAACGTAGATATGATGATAGAGGAGTAGGGTCAACATAACCAGGGCATAGGCAGCCAAGCGCAACCTGAGAACCTTGAAGAATCTCTGAGAGTCAATGGGATGGCTCCAAAGTAGGCATAAGCAACTGAACCAGATGAGTTACAGACAACCATGTCGGGACATCCACAGGAGGGAGCAGTGGAAGATGTCACAAGCTAGCTAGAAAAATATGTTGAAGAACGACCAATGTAGGTTGGAACCTCGAGTCATCCACCACTGATAAAGGACAAGTAGTAGGTACCTAGGTCACCATGCAAGCAACCCATCGCATCCATTGTTTTGTCGCATATACCAAAAGGGGTACAGGTGAAATTAAACTTGCTAGGTTATGTCGAGAATATAAAATACTCGGACCATGATGTAACGAACATGGACAAGTTCCCAGAGTTCACAAAGAAAGTCTACCTACAGACAATGGGTGTAGATATATTTTGGGAACCAGTTCATCAACCACTCCAGTGGGCAGCATGGTTAGAAAAAATGGATATTTTAGGTCTATTGAAACTACCACACTTTGGCAGAGGATAGTATGCCAATTGCGTCAAATAGTTGATGGAAGTAACACATGGAAGAGATATATGGCTGGAAAAGTGTGTCTCGATAGACGTAGAGATCATTTTTCACATTATAGGGATTCCATCACGGGGCATGGATCCCACACAATTTATCGACAATAAAACAAAGGAGAAAGCAGTTGCGGAGGAGATGAAAAAGAAATACGACATTGAAAGGGGGACGCGCGGAATCATCATCAAGAAAATCAGTGATGCCACGACAAAAATGGGTGCAAAAAATCATGGCCTACAAGATTCTAAGAAAATGTCACAAGGAGGAAGTCCCGGCTGGGGTTGTCGCAGTTGCAGCACAGTGTGTCGAGGGCACCACAGTCAGCTAGGCCCCTTATCTTTTGAATCTATTTCTGGATGACTACAAGGATGCGCAGGATCTAGGAACATAATTTCATTATTCATGGTTGATCATGCTGATAGCGATTATGGGATGGTAGGAACTAGAATATTCATTTTTTCCACCAGACCGAAGCCCAATCATGGAGTGATATATTTATTGCTTGGCACCGCATAAGACGCCAAGCACAGGAAGATGAACGCAGTTGTATTTGAAGGATACCTTCACGACCTATAGAAGACCATCACCAACCTTTGGAGAATAACACCATAGGATGTTGCATACTGTCGCGACATAACTAACTTCAAGGCCACTCGACAAGTGATGTGGATCCATGTGCAGAAGGACCCCAAAAAGAAGTGGCTACAATTGTTCTATTGCATCACTGAAGGCGACATAGAAATGGCTATCAAGGATTGGGAAGATGACTGGAGGATTCTAGTCCTTACTCAAGACATACCTTCAAGGACAAAGGAAGAGGAGGAAAGGTAGGAAAATACAAATTCCAAGGTGGTAGGGTAGGGAGAGACACAGCCTCAGGAAGTCCCAGTGGCCAAGAAACCAAGGACGGACCAGACCAAAACAAAGCAGACAAAATAAGGGACATATAAGACAGGAACCCAGAAGGGGAAGACGAATAATACGTTGTCGTCCCAAGTACAATAGAAATAGGTCGAGGCTGCGCAGGGGACGACACCAAGTCCCAATCCACAAGAACCAGGCCCGACTAAGTGACCAACTACGCAGATGAGGGATGCATACAAGAAGATGAAGGCACATAGAACACCTCCAAAGTACACAATTACAAAGGATGATGCAGAAATGATAGCCCAAATGGTCCAAGATCGGGCATCCGAGGATTTTGAGAATACTGTGCACCATAGGGAAAACATTCAAGAGGATTTGGCAGACATGCGATAGTTCCTCAAGTAGATTGGGGAGGTGCAGGCAGCTGGAAACAACATAGGAACAGGACCATCATCATCACAGAAAGGAGGAGAACCAGAAGTAAGTGAGTGGGATATAGTCCACACAATACTGCAACCAAGTGAAACATTTCACATTACACCCAACATGGTGTCCATGGACGAGATCATGGGGAAGACAACCTTAAAGGAATTATCTCAACTCCAGTTGTTATTGTCATGGATACCAACCAAGGCCCTATATAAACTGTAGGCTAGTGTTACCCAGGAAGTATAGTCTTGTGCACACATAAACACCACTGAATTAAAGTAGGCAGAGGATAAACAGGATGAGTTGTAATTGGTATATGAGTAGGCCAAGATCAATACCAAAGAGTAAAGGGAACGCATGAATGTATTGGAACAAAAAAGTGGTCGGAACCTATGAAAATATTCCAAAGACCACGTAGATGGCCAAACTCACAAAAATAGAGAAGATTGATCAGATTGCATAGGAAATCGATCAATATTAGCAGGAGATTGAGAATATCCATGAGCAACTCACACTTACCACTCCACCAGAGGTAAGGGAGAAAAGGAAGTAGGAGACAACATAGCATATATAAGAGATAGAATGACAGGTGCACGCAATGACTGACCTATTCGACAAAGCAACACAACTATGGATGAACCTGGAAGAGGATCAATAGGTCCAGCAGTGGGACAAAGAAGAAGAAAGGATCAACACAACTATCCAAGACCTCAAGCAGAGGAAAACAACAATTCCCATCACAGAATGCATCAAAGGGGCGCAAGATATGAAGAAGCTGTAGAAAGAACTCATCACTAAGAAAACGTAGAAAAAGGAATGCCAAGCGCAAATGGAACTGCTCACAGAGCAATTTTCAGAGGTCATTGCATAGGAAGATGAAGCTAAGACATATATGGCACAGGCCCAGGCAGAGTTCGCAGAGTTGATTAACAAGGAGATTGCAGTATAGGCAGTGGATGCACTCAAGGAGAAGACCGCACAGACTCAAATGTAGACAATGAATATTATGGTGAAGTTCCAAGAGATCACCGGGGAGATTGACAAAGAAAACAAAGGTTAGGTGGCTCGGGATGAGCCACATGTCATTGTTGGGGGCCTATTGGAAGCAGGCCAAAGTGGAAAGAAAGGCTATTTTGGGAAAGAAAGCATGCACAAGAAAAGCGACAACTGGAAGGAAGAGAAGCACGCGCACATGCACGGAAGACCTAATGACGTTAGGGTTAGGGTTTTTGAAATACATTGTAACGGTTGGCGAGACAAAAATGTATAAATATAGATACCTAGGTCTCATAGAGGGATTTAGAAAAAAGAGATCAAGGAAGTAGAATATAGAGGAGGATTCTTGTTTTTATAACCAGTTGTAATATGTTGATATATGACCTAATTTTGTAAGTTGTTGATCTGGAGAGGAGTAAGAAGGGTATATATTGAGGGTTATATCATAGGCTGAGGAGACTGGTGTGATCTAGTCCACCTCATAATAGATTTTTACTTGACTAAGAGGATTTGTAAAGCGCACGACACTATAGTTTTGGAACTGCTATAATAAAAGAGCCGAGAAGGTAGATATTTGTGAGCATATCCCGGGGGGGTGTGGTACCCATGATTTTGGTCGTCATGATGATGTATTAATAATGGTGTACTTAGGCCTTTCATAAGAACTTTCTCCTGAGAAAAGTTACTTTCATCTCTTCCCAGAAAACTCATTTTTGAAGAAGGTTCACAGGCTGCTAGTATAACAAGGTGCGAGAATGACCCATTCTCGCAGGCTGCTTTAAGCCAGGGTGCAAACCTCTCGCATGCTGCTGAATAGCTAGGGTGCGAACTCTTTCTAAAGCATGGAAAAAGATGAATTCTCGATGCTTCTAGAAGGGAATCTTCTAGAAGTATGGGTTGGCATTCGAATGGTTATCCTTGTGCTGGATTCCCTGATATTTTGGGATCATTCTTATCCAAGTAACTATCTTATTCTCTCCTATATATTGAGAGAATTCTCATGGAAAAAGTTAGAAGCAAGATTCATTGGAGAATTGGTGAAAGAATTGTGTGAAGGACTTAGTCTGAACAA
>SNQJ01S0072742.1:11781-37893 GCA_010110895.2 Picea sitchensis
GTTGTTGGTGGTAACCTTAGTGGCCTATCTTTCTAGGTTCTTACATAAGGTGATTGTGAAGGGGCAAGTCTTCACGGTACCTGGAATCGACGTTGGCTAGACTCACTCGGGCTCCTTGGAGGGTATACCCACGATTATGTGTGGGAACTTGCACCAGGGTGTAAGTCCGTTAAGTAGGTCGTCAACGTAAATTTTCCACCCTAGCCCAGCCCCTTCTTGTCTCGTCATTATGACGTTGGATTTTATCACCAACTAGTGACTTCAGAATTAGAGGGTCTTGTTTGCTTGGTATTGTTTCCCAGATTTTGTTTGCTAGCGCATGTTGTTTGTTTCCCAAAGTAGACCATACGATTTTATTCATCAGTCTGTCGCTTTTTTACAATAGCTCCTCAACGTTGTTCACGTAGAATGCAGGGTTTGTCTCCACAGCATCTTGAAGGCTCTCAACCCTTGCTTACAACTGCACTTGAGGGCTCTCCTCAGCAGAGTGAATTCCCAGACGTCACCACACCACAAGTGGAACGAACTGACTATCTAGAACGTTTCCAAATTACCAATACTCGAGAAGACTTTTGACTTCACCCTAGTTCTGAATGAAATTTTTGGCGACCGAATTCTTTTGGATATTTAGTTGTCACGTCTTCTGGATCACCTGTTGGACCCTTTCCAGGCATAGAAGGCCAAGATCCTTTTTGGTCTACAGGTGTTTTCTTCCGGGACCTGTTTGGTCCAGGTTCACCTGTGGTCTCCAAAATCAACCCACCTGTGATTTCCGAGATAGAGAAAGTACCGTTAACTACTACTTATCACTTTACTGTCCCTGCCGAAATGGCCCATCTCACAGATACTATGAGTGTCCCAACCGGGTTTACTGTGGCTAATATTGCTCCCATTAATATGCTACGGATGCCCAATGTCACTCCGACACTACCACCTGGATACCGTGCGTTGAATGCTTCCATTCCAACTCCTCCGCAAACCCCATCCGGCTCTCCTGGTGGTCCTTCTTCTCTTGGGCACCCTATCCCCAGTTTTATTTCGACACTCCCTCAATTTCCCTCTGGAAGACCTTTCTCGTCTTCCACTGGAAATCCTAATCCTAGTGGCACTATTCCATCCGTCACACCGAACTTCTAGATCCCCGTTGGTGGACAAGGTGGTACGACTCAACCTCTTCCTGGACACATTCCAATTACCACACAACCTGTGATTGGAACACAAATTGCGGTTGAAACACCACCTTTGATAGGAGGACCAATCCCACCTTATGGACAAAATATACCTCCAAATTTGGCCCAGTATTGGAATCAGCTGATCCAACATCCTCCTCGATCGACTGGGGGGAAAAAAATTCCTACCCCTAATGTAGGCCAACCGTATCCAGGTATGCTCAACCCTATTTGGGGCCAGAATGCTCAGAATAATGTCCCTACTCTAGGATACAATCCCCTGAGCTACTATCCTCTCCAGCCACCACCGAATCTGCCTGGGTCTACACATTATATGCAGACTGCTTACGGCCCTACTGGTTTGTCGACAGGGATTCCTCCCCAAAGTCACCAGTACCTGTAGGTGAATTGACAATTACCCTTCTTGGCCACTTTGGATCTCCCAGATTTGTCATAGATTCTAAATGATTCGATTCGTCACTCTCCCCAATGGCCTGCTATACCAACAAAATTACCCTCGAACATTCCTAAGTTTGATGGCAAAGTGGGAGAGGACTCGAACAATCACGTCATGAATTTTCACCTCTGGTGCTCATCCAACTCGTTGATGGATGACTCTATTCATTTACATCTTTTTCAATGAACCCTCACAGGTTCTGTTGCAAAGTGGTATATTGAATTTCCATGAAGTTTCTTCTCTGATTTCAACACCCTAGATATGGCTTTCCTTATGCATTACCAGTTACCAATCCGTTATGACACGGGGACCGAGATTTTGAATTCCTTCAAATAGAGTAAAGGAACTCATATATCCGATCGCATCCATGAGTGGCGAAGGAGACGATGTCTCATTAAACTTGAGATCCCCGATCAGTTGCTGGCGGAGTGGTTTACGAAATCAATTGTGAATGACATCGGTAAGGACATTGCCATGGGTGGCATCATCATGGAAGAGAAGGATATAATTTGAGATCAATATCTTGATCTTGTTTATTCACAAATGGGAACCCTTTACGATTTACTACCTGACTTACCTCATCCTTCTACTTCCAGCACTTCAACTCCTTCAGTAGTCTTGCATGCCACTGACGGCATGGTTGGTACTGCTCAAGCCCAACCAAATTTTGCTTCAAGTAACAACCCTAAATATGCTTCTTCTAATGTTCAAAGTGCTTCGTCTTCTGCCCATCCTGCTGGTAAGACTTCTGAGGTAAATGCAGTCCAATCTACCCCAGCCGGTAAAAGCAAATCTAAAAAGGGGAGAGGCAAGAATAAGGAGGGCAAAAATAATTCTCAAGCAGAGAAAACCAAAACTACCCCTGTTGATGATCGGGATAAGCCCAAACCATGATACCCTTGCCTTATCTGTGGTGATGATCACTACATGAAGGATTGTCCTCGACGTGCTGAGGTTACCAAGTTCCTTCAAGGAGCTCCAAAACCACCTTCTCCAGCCGTTTTGTCCCAACCCTTCCCATATCAACAACAGGCTCAGTTGGTCATTCATGACCAACCCTCATCTTCTACAACGTCCTATGTTTTAATGTGTACTGGCGATTCTAAACAGAGCAATGTTGCACTCACTACTTGAGACAAAGATTATTATCCATCTAAAGAGAAGGTTGATGATATAGCTCCTTCCTCGGTTCAACCCTTTCCTGCGACTCAGCCTACCAATGGTCCTCTTCATCTTGAATGACCGAGCCTCAACATAGTTCTACGACCCCCCCCCAAAGGGCGTCATTCAAAAATCATCTTTCAATCCTCATGCTCGTGCTGCCTAGAACTACAACATTGTTGAAGATTTGGCCCAAGCACCTTCTGCAATGTCAGCCCTCGAAGTCCTTCAAAGTTGTCCTACGCAACGGAAGGCACTGTTGAAAGCTATCAGTGTAATTGATCTGAAAGATACGAATTTAATAATCTTTGAATTGGAAGATCACATTCCAAGGTTACCCCCTCAACTTGTGTTCTAGATCCAAGTAGTTGTCTCTGACAAAACAATTTGTCGAACTATTATCGACAAGGGTGCCTCGACGTGTGTCATGTCTCTTACTTGGTGGAAAGCCATTGGCTTTCCCCCTCTGAATGAATCCCAAAATACTCTCAAAGCCTTCAATGGCTCTGGTTTTAAGCCTTATGGTGTCCTTCCTTCATTGCCCATCATGTTAGAAGGCAAAACGGTTCAAGTTAAAGTAGAAGTCTTTGATGCTCCCCTTGATTATAATCTTCTCCTTGGTCGCAGCTAGATCGATTCCATGCATGCCATTGTGTCGACACTTTTTCATGTAGTACGTTTCCCTCATCAAGGAAAGGTTGTTACCATCGACCAACTAGCCTTCTTTAATTCCAATACCTGTACTGGCAATGTACCGTTTATCGCTAAAACCCCACCGGGTTATGAGACCGTCGGTGTTGGCCTTATAAAAGACTCTTTGTTAATGGGTACTTTCCCCATTCCAACGCTCGATGTTACACACCCGTCTATTTCTTCCATCAACATGATCTCCTCCTCGATTCATGAGCTTCCTACGTCTCATGACCCTTGGATCGTACCTGACCCCGGGAATCATCTTCGTTACGGCGATGCAATGCCATTAAGTTCAGTTGAATCCGCCTATTAAGCCATTTAATAGACAACACCTTCTCCTCCTTCGCTTAGTGAGTTGTCTCCCGATCCTTTTCGTGTTCTTTTTCCCACTAACGAGATGATCATATCCGTCATGGAAGACACTCCTTGGGACAATGGACATCATTGTTCCATTCTTTTTCTAGAACAACATACCATTGAGAACTACCAATGGATTTTGACCCCATCGACTGTTGTTGTCATCTCTACTGTTCTCGAGTCCACACACGATGTGTTTTCCGAAGAGAACTTAAGTAATATCTAACCCATGATTCCCATCGACATCTCAGTCAAACCTGGAATCGTTGAAAATGTCCATATCGGAGCTTCCTGTTCCCCTGATGGGATTGTCACCTATACGTCTCTTTTCAAAGAATTTCTTGACATCTTCGCTTGGAGCTACGAATAAATGTTGGGTATCGACCCTAGCATTATGATACATGAAATCGAGACATACCCTGACACTAAACCCATCAGACAATGCCTTCATCCCGTTCACCCACGTAAAGCGGCAACTATCAAACTCGAAGTCGAGAAACTTCTGAAAGCTGGCTTTATTTATCCAGTGGCCCTCACAGACTGGGTTTCCAATCTTGTCCCGATTGACAAGAAGCAGGGCACTATTCATGTATGCATTGATTATAGGGATATCAACGAAGCTTGTCCCAAAGACAACTTTCCTACCCCTTTCGTCGATTATATCGTCGATGATTGCGTCGGAAGTGAAATATTCTCTCTCATGGATGGTTTCTCCGGGTATAATCAAATCAAAATTGTTCCCGAGGACCAACATAAGACTTCTTTTATTTGTCCTTGGGGTACTTTTGCCTATCGAAAACTTCCTTTCAGTCTTAATAATGCCGACGCAACTTTTCAATGTGCTATGTCTTAGGCTTTTCATGATATCAAACACATCATTCAACCATACTTGGACAATTTATCCGCTCATTCGATGCGCCGTGTCAATCACCCAACTCACCTCCAAGCAATTTTCATTCACTGTTGATTCTATCGTATACGTTTGAATCCCCATAAGTGTGTGTTCTGCGTTGAATCTGGCCACCTTCTAGGTTTTATCGTATCACGTCAAGGGATCTAGGTGGATCCTTTAAAGGTTGAGGTGATCCTTAATCTCCCTCCTCCTTCTACACTTCGCCAGTTGCAAAGTTTGTAAGGGAAAGTAAACTTTCTTCGTTATTTTATCCCAAATTATGCTGAGATAACTTGTGGATTTACGCGGTTATTAAAACAGGGATCCGAGTTCGTGTGGGATGCCATCACCAACAATGCCTTCGAAGCTTTGAAATTATCCCTAACACGCGCTCCACTTCTCTTTCCCCCTGACTACAGTCGCGACTAGTTCCTTTACCTTGCTGCCTCAGATTATACTATTGGCATGATTCTCATCCAAGAGGATGATGCCCACGACGAACATGTTATTTACTACTTGATTTGAAGTCTCACGCCCACTGAAATCAAGTATCAACATGTGGAGAAACTGGCCTTGGCTGCCGTCCAAGCCGTTCAACACTTCCGGCACTATATCCTCTCACGCAAGACTACAGTGATTTCACATTGCAACCCTTTGCAATACATCCTCACCCATCAATTGGTAGGGGGAAAATACTCCAAATGGATTGTGATACTCCAGGAGTTTGAATTGGAATTTGAACGCGCCAAGTCCAAGAAGTCCTTAGTATTTGCTGAGTTGATATGCGATTTTCCCCATTTTGAAATGGAAAATGTAGCATTTGATTCATTACCCGATGAATCTCTTTTCCTTATTAGCACTGATGATATTTGGTAAGGTGATATCATTATATATCTCCAAACCCAGACTTTCCAGCCAACTTTGTCCAGTACTGAACGACGTCGAATACGATACCAAGCTCGTCAATACATTATCCTCGGCGATACTCTTTATCGTCGGGGCATTAACTCTATTTTTAAACGTTATCTAACGTTCAAAGAAGCTGAGAGAGCTCTGAATGACTGCCATTCTGGAGCCTGTGGTGGTCATATGTCTGGGTATGCTACTGCCCAGAAGATCTTACACGCAGGGTATTTTTGGCCTTCTTTATTTAACGACTGTATAATCGTCATTCAAAAATACCATGCTTGCCAGACCTATAATAACAAGATATGGTCGCATCCCGCTCCTCTTCAACATGTGGTTTCTGTTGGTCCCTTTGTGAAATGGGTCATCAATTTCATGACCTGTCACCCTCACTCGGCCGAGGGGCATGGTTACATTAATGTATCTGTTGATTACTTTATGAAATGGGCCAAGGCGATGCCGACATTTGACAACACTGGAAAGACCGCAACATTGTTCATTTTTAATCAAGTCATAGCTCGTTTTAGTGTTCCCCAAGCTATCGTCACTGATCATGATAGCCACTTCCAGAATTTTATGATGTCTGAACTTACTAAAAAGTTGGGTCTTCACCATGATAACTCAACACCCTATTACCCACAAGCCAATGGCCAAGTCGAATCGATTAATAAAGTTCTCATAACTATGCTTCGACGAATGATAGGGATTCATAAAACAAGTTGGCACACAATGTTGTTTTCAGCATTGTGGGCGTACCAGACATCCTTCAAGTTTGCTACTGGGTTTACACCTTTCCGGTTAGTCTATGGCATGGAATCCATTCTTCTGATTGAATGCAAGATACCCTCTTTAAAAATAGTTGTTAAACTCCTACCCAACACTTCTGCTGAAGAAGAACGTCTATTGTATCTTATGCGGTTAGACGAAACTCAATGTGATGCCACCTTAGTCATAGAAGATCAGAAAAAGCGTGTCAAGGCCCAATATGACAAGCATGTCAAGCCTCATGTTTTCTCTGAAGGAGATCTTGTCCTCCTCTATGAGCAAGATTGGGATATGTTAGGAGCTGGGAAATTCGAAGCCATGTGACGAGGTCCTTATATCGTTCGACGAGTTTTGGNGAGTTAGTATATTACGATGCTATCCCTTTAAGTGAACCTAGAAATGGGTTGTACTTGAAGAAGCACTATGCATAAGATCGCATGTGCACAAGTACTTGTATTTTTACTGTATCATACTTCTTGTGTGTTACTATAGCTTGCTTTCATCGTTATCTGGTTTCTGCCCTTATGTGATGTTGTTTTTGATTTCCATATGTCGGAGTCTTCGCTACCCTACATTGGCTTCGCTGATGGTGCTAGCCGTAGTACTCAGAACCTTGCTTCCACTGCATGGGCAATTTACGCCCCTACGAACGAAATTGTCTCTTTACAAGGTGTATGTCTCGGTCGTGCGACCAACAATATTGCAGAGTATAGCGCCGTTATTGAATTATTGGTTGATGCTATCTCGCTTGGAATTCATCATTTGGTTGTGCGACTCGATTCGCAGCTTGTGGTACTACAGTTAAGTAATGTCTATACTATTCGAAGTCCTACTTTGTTACAGGTGTATTTGTGAATTCGCCTCTTGGAATGTTATTTTGATTATATTGAATATCAACATATTCCTAGATGTCTAAATACAATAACTGATGCATTGGCTAACTATGTATTAGACAGACATTTGAATCCTTTATAAATCAATGACATCAATGTTCACAGAACACATGATAAATCGGTAGAATCCGTCTGTATATATATAACGATCAAAAGAGTTTTTTACAAAAAAGTTTTGTCTGAAGACAAAAATATCAAAATCTGAAGCTTTTAGCTTCTACATAGTGACGTCATGGATGACGTTCATGGTAACACACGACTGCCCGAGCAACCCTATGGAGCAGTCGAATCACGGATGTTGATACTCCTAGAGTATGACGTTGATCGCATCGTGGAACCTCTTCCAGAGGCATGTCTGGAATATTTGCAATCAAGCCCTCTAGATTTTGTTCCACCACTTGATAATCCTCAGCATATTGTGGTGCTATCGCTACCTCTCCTCACCGCTAAATGGGAGAAATACCAGGAGGTCGGTAAGGTCCAACATATGTGTTATCAACAAATGATTTTGTATTAGTCTTTGGATGAACATATAAAACAAAAACATTTGAATATGATAAAAATTCACAAAAACATTTAAAAAGAGAAAAATGTGTGTACTTCTTACCAAGGTCTCCCCACTGAGCATCCTCTGGCAGTACTAAATCTATATCTTCTCGGAAATCCAACCCAGCATAAGCATAGTCGTCAATCATCAACAACTGTGGTTGAAGCCAGTCAAAGAAAGTATCGTCATACTTGATGATTGGTCCTACTACGTGCCGGGCCATGAGCCGACACCATCTCAGCATCCTTGGATCCCTGGGAGCCAGTATATTCCACTCAACCTGCAGCCTCAGTAATGGGACCCTCTCAAGGAAGAAGGACACAAACAAAGATCCGTACCCGAATTTCTTCAGGTCACCTCGTCTGCATTTGGTCAACTGCTTCTTTATACTGCGAAGCACAACATCTGTTCAGTTGAACACCCGAAGTTTAGTACACTCAATAGAATATTGGAAGTAACTCTGTAATGCCATGGGAGGAGCAGAACTCCCAGCCATCCGAGCTATGGTGAATAGGATAGTATGAAGGGTCAAGTCTCATACCCCCCAGATAGCTACTTTTCCTTTCTTTCTCTCAACCTCTGGAACGCAGTGTAAATGAAAGTACTCACTCATATGTAGCCCACCACCTCTGCTACCAGTTAGGATCACATAGTACCCATGCCGAGACAATCCAGTCAAAAATTAAATGTCCTCAATGTCTAAAGACAGTGTGTGGACCTCCACATGAAATACCTGCTGATCAGGGTCCCACATATGCACCATGTACTCTAACAACCTGACTTGGGCCCTCATGCCCAGGATACGAAAGTACTTCAAGAGCCCACAGTCTCTCAAAGCAGCGAAATTAGGTGGATGATTTTCAGCCATTGCATTGTCTTCTTTGTGTTCCCTTTCGTGCCATTCAAGCACCATTTTGTTGTCCAATTATCTGCATAAGAGACACAAAAATAAGATTAGCAACTTTTTTCATGATTTCATTCTCTTTCATTGGGTAAATTTTTAAAAAAATTTTGAGCTTTGCAGTTCTCGCAGGTTCCCTTTGTGCACAGTACGAGAACCTCGTAGGCTGCCTTAGGCGCACATTCGAGAATGCCCCATTCTCGCAGGCCCCATATAGCCCGCCTGCGAGAATGGCAGTGCACAAAAAGGGCTTGTAAAATCAACCCAAAAATGAAAATTTAACCAATAAAATTTCAAAATTCAACCATGAAAATGTTAAGGACACAGAGCCTACCTTACTTTCACTGACGGCTCGTTGAATGAACGCTCGTAGCTCCCGTAATCTGACGCCGAAATTGGAGGGTAAAAGAGGGGTTTTTTGAGCTCAAATAGTGGAAAGGTAAAAATGATATGGTAAAAGAGTTCTTACTCCTTTTGATTTACTTTTACTATGTCATTTGGGTTTTTTATGATTATTTATCCATTAAAACCTAATCCCTAATGTATTTTTGAGTGTAATTTTTGCAGGCATAATGACTTTAAGTTTCCTATGCAGGGATGCGAATATAAATTTTTCTTTATCATTGCATGTTTTGATTATTTTTTATGGTTTTTTGTATAAAACCTCGAGCATAGTTTTTTTCCGTTCTCGCACTCGAAAATACATGAGAACGCAATAGAGCATACTTTTATCACTTTTGGGGGCTCAACAAGGTTCTACGAAAAAGGAACCCCCCTGGAGTCCTCTTTAAGCTTTTTTCAGAATCTCTAAACATGAAAAGATTGCCGAGCGACCTTTCTATTTTCGCGCTCGATAAAGTATTTGAAGTAAGCATCTGGTGAGTGATAATTTATCTCTTTTTTGGTCTCACCCAGACTATTTTATGAAAAATGAACTACGAGAGTTCTCTTTTAAGTGTTTTTCCAAACTCTATAATCATGAAAAACCTTTGAGTTTTCTATTGTTGGACTCGTTAAACAAACATCGATAGATCCGTAATGGGACCGAACCACTCCTTCCTAGGGTTCGTTAAAGATACTCTGAGGGAATCGTCTGAAGGATGAGCTTACATCAACAAGCATATGTTATCCTCCTCAAGCTTGCATAAAAATAAAGAGGCACTCACCAGAAATGGTGGGGGGGATATTGGGAAAGGGATATGTTTTCAGTTTTCATATTAACTGGCAGTAAGTGTCGCTCTTGAACATGACACCCCATGTTCATCATTTAAAGAATGGTTTGGGAAATCCATTTGTCTCTCATTCGATTTTCTACAAGGTCATTTCATGTGTCATTTTTGAGTCAATGCTACCAAATCATTGGTCGTGTCATTCATATGTTCAAGAGAATTCCATCTAAAACCTATATTGAGTCGGCCATATGCAATTGTCCATTCTCTCTGTGTTGGCCTTCCCTATGTCCAATTCAACTTATATCATACTATGTTTCACCTTCAAAATCTATTACTCATTTCATGTCATTGATGGGGGATATATCAAGGCCCTCCTGTGACGAGTTTTGTTCCATCAACTTCAGCTCATATTCCAGAATCAAGACTTAGAAATTCTTTGGTACCTTGGAACTTGCATGCCTCAATGGCAGGTTTCCTCACTTTCGACAGTGGGTTTAAATCATTGACCCCTGATCGAAAGATTCTGTTGGATGTTCAGCTTCAACTCATTCATTCACATTTGAGGGATTGTACTAGTGTACCTTGGGAGTCATTGACATTAATGGTGATTTCCCTCGCACTTGTTAATGGTTTCATCAATGACCGATAATAAGGTGGTTTCTGCCATGTTCGACTTCAACACATGTAATCACATGGTTAGATTTGTACTTTGGGTGACGATATTGAATACCCTGCATATCATCTTTGTCCAGGTTGAGATGGAGAATGTATGATCTGCGATACATAGATCCAAGTCTATGGATCCACAGTGTATGATTGGTGGCCATGACCCAAGTCTACAATTGTCATCAGTCTATGATCTGAGTAAGGGAAAAATGTGTGTACTTCTTACCAAGGTCCCCCCATTGAGCATCCTCTGGCAGTACTAAATCCAGATCTCCTTGGAAATCCAACCCGACATAAGCATAGTCGTCAATCATCAACAGCTGTGGTTGAAGCCAGTCAAAGAAAGTATCGTCATAATTGATGATCGATCCTGCTACGTGTCGGGCCATGAGATGACACCATCTCAGCATCCCTGGATCCCTGGGAGCTGGTATATTCCATTCAACCTGTAGCCTCAGTAATGGGACCCTCTCAAGGAAGAAGGACACCAACAAAGATCCGTACCTGAATTGCTTCAGGTCACCTCGTCTGCATTTGGTCAACTGCTTCTTTATACTGCGAAGCACAACATCTGCCTAGTTGAACACCCGAGGTTTAGTACACTCAATAGCATATTGGAAGTAACTCTGTAACGCCATGTGAGGAGTAGAACTCCCAGCCATCCGAGCTATGGTGAATAGGATAGTATGAAGGGTCAAGTCTTGTACCCCCCAGATAGCTACTTTTCCTTTCTTTCTCTCAGCCTCAGGAACACAGTGTAAATGACAGTACTCACTCATATGTAGCCCACCACCTCTGCTACCAGTCAGGATCACATATTACCCGTGCCGAGACAATCCAGTCAAAAATTAAATGTCCTCAATATCTAAAGACAATGTGTGGACCTCCACATGAAATACCTGTTGATCAGGGTCCCACATACGCACCATGTACTCTAACAACCTGACTTGGGCCTTCATGCCCAGGATACGAAAGTACTTCAAGAGCCCACAGTCTCTCAAAGTAGCGATAGTAGGTGGATCATTTTCGGCCATTGCATTGTCTTCTTCGTGTTCCCTTTCGTGCCATTCAAGCACCATTTTGTTGGCCAATTATCTGCATAAGAGACACAAAAATAAGATTAGCAACTTTTTTCATGATTTCATTCTCTTTCATTGGGTAAATTTTTAAAAAACTTTCGAGCTTTGCAGTTCTCGCAGGTGCCCTTTGTGCAAAGTGCGAGAACCTTGTAGGCTGCCTTAGGTGCACCTTCGAGAATTACCCATTCTCGCAGGCCCCATATAGCTCGTTGCGAGAATGGCAGTGGACAAATAGGGCTTGTAAAATCAACCCAAAAATGAAAATTTAACCAATAAAATTGCAAAATTCAACCATGAAAATGTTAAGGATACAGATCCTACCTTACTATCACTGACGGCTCGTTGAATGAATGCTCATAGCTCCCACAATCTGACACCAAACTTAGAGGGTAAAAGAGGGGTTTTTTGAGCTCAAATAGTGGAAAGGTAAAAATGATATGGTAAAAGAGTTCTTACTCCTTTTTATTTACTTTTACTATTTCATTTGGGTTTTTTATTATTATTTATCCATTAAAACCTAATCCCTAATGTATTTTTGAGTGTAATTTTTGCAGGCATAATGACTTTAAGTTTCCTATGCAGGGATGCGGATATAAATTTTTCTTTATCATTGCATGTTTTGATTATTTTTTATGGTTTTTTGTATAAAACCTCGATCATAGTTTTTGTCCGTTCTCGCACTCGCAAATACATGAGAACGTGATAGGGCATACTTTTGTCACTTTTTGGGGCTCAACAAGGTTCTACGAAAAAGGAACCCCCCTGGAGTCCTCTTTAAGCTCTTTTCAGACTCTCTAAACATGAAACGATCATCGAACGACCTTGTTATTTTCACGCTCGATAAAGTATTTGAAGTAAGCATCTGGTGAGTGATAATTTATCTCTTTTTTGGTCTCACCCAGACTATTTTATGAAAAAGGAACTGCGAGAGTTCTCTTTTAAGTGTTTTTCTAAACTCTATAATCATGAAAAACCTTTGAGTTTTCTATCGTTGGAATCGTTAAAAAAACATCGACAGACTTGTAATGGGACCGAACCACTCCTTCCTAGGGTACGTTAAACATACTCCGAGGGACTCGTCCGAAGGATGATCTTACATCAACAAGCATATGTTATCCTCCTCAAGCTTGCGTAAAATAAAGAGGCACTCACTAGAAATGGTGGGGGGAAATTTGGGAAAGGGATATGTTTTCAGTTTTCATATTAACTGGCAGTAAGTGTCGCTCTTGAACATGACACCCCCTGTTCATCATTTAAAGAATGGTTTGGGAAATCCATTTGTCTCTCATTCGATTTGCTACAAGGTCATTTCCTGTGTCATTTTTGAGTCAATGCTGCCAAATCATTGGTCGTGTCGTTCATATGTTCAAGAGAAGTCCATCTAAAACCTATATTGAGTCGGCCATCTGCAGTTGTCCATTCTCTCTGTGTTGGCCTTCCCTATGTCCAGTTCAACTTATATGATACTATGTTTCACCTTCAAAATCTGTTACTCATTTTGTGTCATTGATGGGGGATATATCAAGGCCCTCCTGTGATGAGTTTTGTTCCATCAACTTCAGCTCATTATCCGGAATCAAGACTTAGAAATTCTTTGGTACCTTGGAACTTGCGTGCCTCAATGGAAGGTTTCCTCGCTTTCAACAGTGGGTTTAAATCATTGACCCCTGATCGAAAGATTCTGTTGGATGTTCAGCTTCAACTCATTCATTCACATTCGAGGAATTGTACTAGTGTACCTTGGGAGTCATTGACATTAATGGTGATTTCCCTCGCACTTGTTAATGGTTTCATCAATGACCAATAATCAAGTGGTTTCTGCCATGTTCGACTTCAACACATGTCATCACATGGTTAGATTCGTACTTTGGGTGACGATATTGAAGACCCTGGATATCATCTTTTTCTAGGTTGCGATGGAGAATGTATGATTTGCGACACATAGATCCAAGTCTATGGATCCACAGTGTATGATTGGTGGCCATGACCCAAGTCTACAATTGTCATCAGTCTATGATCTGAGTAAGGGAAAAATGTGTGTACTTCTTACCAAGGTCCCCCCACTGAGCATTTTATGGTAGTACTAAATCCAGATCTCCTCGGAAATCCAACCCGGCATAAGCATAGTCGTCAATCATCAACAACTGTGGTTGAATCCAGTCAAAGAAAGTATCGTCATACTTGATGATCAGTCCTGTTACATGCCGAGCCATGAGCCGACACCATCTCAGCATCCCTGGATCCCTGGGAGCCAGTATATTCCACTCAAACTGCAGCCTCAGTAATGGGACCCTCTCAAGGAAGAAGGACACCAACAAAGATCCGTACCTGAATTGCTTCAGGTCACCTCGTCTACATTTGGTCAACTGCTTCTTTATATTTTGAAGCACAACATCTGCCCAGTTGAACACCCGAGGTTTAGTACACTCAATAGCATATTGGAAGTAACTCTGTAACGCCATGTGAGGAGCAGAACTCCCAGCCATCCGAGCTATGGTGAATAGGATAGTATGAAGGGTCAAGTCTCGTACACCCCAGATAGCTACTTTTCCTTTCTTTCTCTCAGCCTCAGGAACGCAGTGTAAACGATAGTACTCACTCATATGTAGCCCACCACCTCTGCTACCAGTCAGGATCACATAGTACCCGTGCCGAGACAATCCAGTCAAAAATTAAATGTCCTCAATATCTAAAGACAATGTGTGGACCTCCACATGAAATACCTGCTGATTAGGGTCCCACATATGCACCATGTACTCTAACTACCTGACTTGGGCCCTGATGCCCAGGATATAAAAGTACTTCAAGAGCCCACAATCTCTCAAAGCAGCGAAAGTAGGTGGATCATTTTCGGCCATTGCATTGTCTTCTTCGTGTTCCCTTTCACGCCATTCAAGCACCATTTTGTTGGCCAATTATCTACATAAGAGACACAAAAATAATATTAGCAACTTTTTTCATGATTTCATTCTCTTTCATTGGGTAAATTTTAAAAAAAAATTTAAGCTTTGTATTTCTCGCAGGTGCCCTTTGTGCATAGTGCGAGAACCTCGTAGGCTGCCTTAGGTGCACCTTCGAGAATGCCCCATTCTCGCAGGCCCCATATAGCCCGCCTGCGAGAATGGCAGTGCACAAATAGGGCTTGTAAAATCAACCCAAAAATGAAAATTTAACCAATAAAATTGCAAAATTCAACCATGAAAATGTTAAGGACACAGAGCCTACCTTACTCTCACTGACGGCTTGCTGAATGAATGCTCGTAGCTCCCGCAATATGACGCCGAACTTGGAGGGTAAAAGGGGGGTTTTTTGAGCTCAAATAATGGAAAGGTAAAAATGATATGGTAAAAGAGTTCTTACTCCTTTTTATTTACTTTTACTATGTCATTTGGGTTTTTTATTATTATTTATCCATTAAAACCTAATCCCTAATGTATTTTTGAGTGTAATTTTTGCAGGCATAATGACTTTAAGTTTCCTATGCAGGGATGCGGATATAAAAATTTTTTTATCACTGCATGTTTTGATTATTTTTTATGGTTTTTTGTATAAAACCTCGAGCATAGTTTTTGTCCATTCTCGCACTTGCAAATACATGAGAACGCGATAGAGCATACTTTTATCAATTTTTGGGGCTCAACAAGGTTCTACGAAAAAGGAACCCCCCTGGAGTCCTCTTTAAGCTCTTTTCAGACTCTCTAAACATGAAAAGGTCACCGAGCGACCTTGCTATTTTCACGCTCGATAAAGTATTTGAAGTAAGCATCCGGTGAGTGATAATTTATCTCTTTTTCGGTCTCACCCAGACTATTTTATGAAAAAGGAACTGCAAAAGTTCTCTTTTAAGTGTTTTTCCAAACTCTATAATCATGAAAAACCTTTGAGTTTTCTATCATTGGACTCGTTAAACAAACATCGACAGACCCGTAATGGGACCGAACCACTCCTTCCTAGGGTTCGTTAAACATACTCCGAGGGACTCGTCCGAAGGATGAGCTTACATAAACAAGCATATGTTATCCTCCTCAAGCTTGCGTAAAAATATAGAGGCACTCACCAGAAATGGTGGGGGGGAATTTGGGAAAGGGATATGTTTTCAGTTTTCATATTAATTGGCAGTAAGTGTCGCTCTTGAACATGACACCCCTTGTTCATCATTTAAAGAATGGTTTGGGAAATCCATTTGTCTCTCATTCGATTTGCTACAAGGTCATTTCCTGTGTCGTTTTTGAGTCAATGCTGCCAAATCATTGGTTGTGTCGTTCATATGTTCAAGAGAAGTCCATCTAAAACCTATATTGGGTCGGCCATCTGCAGTTGTCCATTCTCTCTGTGTTGGCCTTCCCTATGTCCATTTCAACTTATATCATACTATCTTTCACCTTCAAAATCTATTACTCATTTCGTGTCATTGATGGGGGATACATCAAGACCCTCCTGTGACGAGTTTTGTTCCGTCAACTTCAGCTCATTATCCAGAATCAAGACTTAGAAATTCTTTGGTACCTTGGAACTTGCATGCCTCAATGGCAGGTTTCCTCGCTTTCAATAGTGGGTTTAAATCATTGACCCCTGATCGAAATATTCTATTGGATGTCCAACTTCAAATCATTCATTCACATTCGAGGGAGTGTACTAGTGTACCTTGGGATTCATTGACATTAATGGTGATTTCCCTCGCACTTGTTAACGATTTCATCAATGACCGATAATCAAGTGATTTCTACCATGGTCGACTTCAACACATGTAATCACATGGTTAGATTCATACTTTGGGCGACGATATTCAAGACCCTGGATATCATCTTTTTTCCAGGTTGCGATGGAGAATGTATGATCTGCGACACATAGATCCAAGTCTATGGATCCACAGTGTATGATTGGTGGCCATGACCCAAGTCTATAATTGTCATCAGTCTATGATCTGAGTATGGGAATACCTACCTCAGAATTGGTATATATGATATTTTGCAGATGCTTGATTGTTCACAGGTTTCTGATTAGGTGCGCTCCTGGTCTCCGACATATACACACACTTAGTTTGCAAAGTATTTCGGCTGTCACTTATTCCAACCTCATACTTTCGGGGGCAATCTATTACCCATGATTTTGGTCATCATGATGATGTATTAATAATGTTGTACTCAGGCCTTTCATAAGAAATTTCTCTTGAGAAAAGTTACTTTCATCTCTTCCCAGAAAACACATTTTTGAAGAAGGTTCGCAGGCTGCTAGTATAACAAGGTGCGAGAATGACCCATTCTCGCAGGCTGCTTTAAGCCAGGGTGCAAACCTCTCACATGCTGTTGAATAGATAGGGTGCGAACTCTTTCTAAAGCATGGAAAAAGATGAATTCTCGATGCTTCTAGAAGGGAATCTTCTAGAAGGATGGGTTGGCATTCGAATGGTTATCCTTGTGCTGGATTCCCTGATATTTTGGGATCATTCTTATCCAAGTAGCTATCTTATTCTCTCCTATATATTGAGAGAATTCTCATGGAAAAATTTAGAAGCAAGATTCATTGGAGAATTGGTGAAAGAATTGTGTGAAGGACTTAGTCTGAACAACAACTTGGAGACTCTAGCAAAGTCTACCAAGGTGATTTGATCTTCTTCATGCAAGGATTGAGCATGTGTGTTTGTTGGAGCCAAGAGCCATCGAAAGGAAGCTTGTGACATCAATGTGATCAGGTTGTAATCTTTACTTTCCATTAATATGATACAGTGACATGTCCCTTTCCCATAAAGCTATTCTCACTTTATTGTGTAATTCCTTGATCATACACATAAGTTGATAGTTGAATATATTGTGCTATCTTCACTTTGGTTGGTTTGTGTTGTCTTGGTATTGACCTCACGAGAGCACCAGAGCGAAGCGGGAGCAACAAAGACCCTAGGAAGTGATATAAAGGTATGTTACTTGTTCCTTCCTATTAGTTAATTCAATGGTCAAAACTTAGGGAAAGAGTCCTGTCCTGTCTTGTTTTGTTCTAGATCCAGGTGGATCTAGGGAGATTTGTTAGTGTTCACACCTACCGATTAGTCCGATAACAGGGTGACGCACGGTAAAACCTATGTTATGTTATTGAATGCATGTGTTTCTTACTAGTTTAAGGTATTTTGTGGTATACTAAATGAATGACTTGATTATATTTTATGCATGACAGTTTATTGCATTAGTAGTTGAAATAGAACTCTTAGCACACACTTCCCAGATCCCCACTTAGTCCTAGGTTGCAAAAACATGCGTATTGCAGCCACCCATTAAAACTATCTTGGGTGAGACTTCATAGTGCACTCTATGCGTTGTGTTTCCTTATGGTTTACCAGGAGGGAGGATAGTGTTAGAGGCTTTATTGGAACCCCAAACATACATGAACCCTGGGTTAATCAAGAAGATTATAAAATCATATAGTTAACTAGTAACCAACAAAAATCCTAGGCTAGGTTGAGGCTATGGGAGGTTTCACAATGCTACAGATAGGATTCCCTCCAATTATCCTACTTACTCCCATTGCACACAAACTCTCATTCCCCACATGCCTGTGCCACCCCGAGAATATGCACCTTCATTGTTCCATAGTCCATCGATTGCTCCACTTCCCTTCCAAGGCTTTAGCAACATGCCGGATCAATATTTCTTAGAGATCTATAGCTTTTGTTGGACTCCCTCTAGGATAAATCACTTCCCCAATAATCTCTCTCATATTGAGAGAGTTTCTCATAGTCCTGACAACCTGCTTCTTCAACCATGGGCCTGAAAACCTGCCTCTTCAAACCAAAGTAGAAAAATAGGGTAAGGTAAGGGATGGATCAACAAATTATAGAGGTTCATGATGATAGAGGTTCAACAATGGTGAAAATGACTCTAGTTGTGTGCCTGCTCAGTGTGTGCATGAACTAGAGAAAGGATGGAAAGAATCATGAGTGAACTAGTGAAGAGTCATGGCAAGCAATGGTAAGAATGATGAGAATTCTGAGAGAAAAAATCGTGAGAGGCGGAATGGTGAGAGAGAGAATCATGAAAGATCCCCACAATGATGGAATTCCCCCACATAAATTTTCATGTGTCCTGGATTACACTTGGCTCTCCAGGAGCTCGTTCCTCTCCACTTGGAGTTTCATTCCTCTCCCCAAAGGAACTTAGCATAACTGGGTTTATTCCCCCAAACTTTAGTAATTAAGGAATTACATTATAATATTCCCTTGGGTCAATCCCTCAAGCTTAGCCCATTTTTCCTAGCCTCTCATCCCCCTTCCCTTTCCCTTCCTAGTGGAGCTTAGTCCCCCATAACTATTTATTCATGGTTGGTCTACACGCAACGATGTATTTTTATTAATAATCTACATAATTTTGTATACAAAAATAGGTTGACTAGCCTTAGCATCTAGGTTCTTTGGCCTAATAACATATAAGCCTCCCAACTTATAAATACTTGACTCACCAACCTATAATATTCATTAAACATTATTACAATTCAACAGGGGCTCGGCCTTGGGGGAATCCCCTCCCCTTATTTTTGCACTATACTCAGTGCAACTCATTTACATAACATCAACAACATTTTCAAAATCTTCAAAAAGATGCGGCTATTCTTCCTGCATAGCATATTCATTCTCCCAAGTTGTGTCCACGGGACTGTACCAGGTCTATTGGACCTTTACAAGCCATATGGATTGATTTTGGAGTTGTTTGATTTTCTGGTCCAGAACGCATACCAGATGCACTTGAAAAGCACTTTCGTGTTCCACTTGAATCAGATTCCAATCAATAACATGATTATCACTAGGTATATATTTATTAAGAGATAATACATGGAATACATTATGTATAGACATAGATGCAGCTAATGCAATCATATAAGCTACTGGTCCAATCCTCTCTAGGATTTCAAACGACCCACAATATCCAGCTGCCAACTTGGAACAATTTCCCAACTTCAGGGAACTTTTGTTGGCCTTCACCTTCAAGAAAACATGATCACCCACTTTAAATTCCCTGTGAGTTTTGTCCTTGTGAGCATGGATTTTTTTCATGTCTTTGGCAACCTTTAATTTTTTTTTAATTTTTAACATATGCTCTTCCATTTCTCTAATAAACTCTAGCCCAATCACTACTCTATCAGCTGGGTTTTCCCAACTTACTGGCGTGTTGCACTTTTTGCCATAAATTTCCTCAAATGGGCTCATCTATAGTGATGCTTGGTACCCATTGTTGTAGGAAAATTCTACCAAGTGTAGATAATCTTCCCATTTATATTGTTTGTCCATCACATACATCCTTAGCATATCATCTATCACTTGGTTCACCCTTTCTGTTTTCCCATTAGACTTGGGATGATAAGTTGTGTTGAAGTTTAGATTTGTTCCGAACCCTTTGAATAATCCCTTCCAAAAATTCGAGGTAAACTTTGGGCCCCTATTAGACACAATCATCTTGGGTATTCCATGCAAGTGTCCTACTTCCCTCATATAAATATCAACAACATTGGTTTCCTTGTGAGTAACTTTCATAGGAATTAAATCAGAAGCTTTAGTAAGCTTGTCCACCACCACCATGATAGAATAATGTTGCTTTCTTGTTATGGGTAGTTTGGTGATGAAATCCATTGTCACCACTTCCCACTTACACTTAGGAATGGGTAATGGCTGCAACAACCCAACTGGGTGTCTATGCTTATCCTTGACCATTTAACACTCCAAGCATTTAACAATGTATTCAACAATCTCCCTCTTCATGCTTCGCCAATAATATTGGCTCTTTACTGTTGAAATTGTTTTATGATATCCTGGGTGCCCAACATAAGGTACATTATGCATCTTTTTTAAAATCATACTCCTCAATTCATGATAATTGGGTACATAAATCCTATTCATGTACAAGAGAATTCAATCATTCCCCAATTCATAATCTTCAACTTTATGTTGCATTATTCCTTGCTGCAATTTTGTTACTAACTCCTTGTACTGCAAATATTCTTTTGAAGCCTCGGAAATTTTACCTTTAAGATCAGTTTGATACATGCTAATGGTTGTAGCATGCAGTTCATGTACTCTCCTATTGAGTGCATCAACCACTTTGTTCTCTTTTCCTTTGATGTGCTTAATATCAAAGTCATACTTAGAGAAGAATTCCAACCATCTGCTTTGCCTGGCATTCAAATTTGGTTGGTCAAACAAATATTTTAGACCATTATGGTATGTCCTTAGCTCAAACCTCGTTCCCATGAGTTATTTCCTCCACTTCTTCAAGGCATGTACTATGGTTTCCAAATCCAAGTCATGAGTTGCATAGATCCTTTCATTCTCTTTCAGTTTTCCAGACTCAAAACATACCACAAATCCATTCTAGCTATGGACCCCACCAAGTCCTTCTTTGCATGCATCGATGAAAAAAACAAAATCTTCATTTGGATATGCAATCCTCAGAATTGGAGCATTGGTTAACAACTGCTTCAATTTCTGGAAGCTCTTTTCACATTCTGTTGTCCATTAAAACTTCACTCCTTTCCTTTGCAAGGAAGTGATTGGGTGAGCAATTTTCGAAAACCTCGCAATGAATCTTCTATAGTATCTAGATAGATCCATGAGGGATATGACTTCTGTCACATTATTAGGTGTTTTCCACTCTTTAATATCTTCTATCTTTTATGGGGCCACTGCTATCCTTTCTTCGGATATGATATGTCCCAAATAGTGAATTCGGTTCTGATAAAATGAGCACTTGCTCAATTTGGCATACAGTTGGTGCTCTCTTAACACTTGTAACACCATCCTCAAATGATTCTCATGCTCTTCTTATGACTTGGAATACACAAGGATGTCATCCAAAAAGACAATGACAAAATTGTATAAGTATTCTTGGAAAACACCATTCATTAAGAACATGAAAACAGTTGGTGTATTTGATAACTCAAATGGAAACATTGTGAATTCATAATGACGATACCTTGTCCTAAAGGCGGTATTGTTGACGTCTTCATATTTGATCCTTACTTTATGATATCCTAACCCGAGATCAATCTTTGAGAATATCCTTGCATCCTTGTTGAGAGGTGTAAATGACACACCATCAACTGGAAGGTCAAATCTGGATCGGGGTTGTCTAAATAACCCAAGCCGTTTGGAATGAAATGACCTGACGGGTTTAATGACTTTGTTGGCCAACTAAAGTCCTAAAAATAAAAGAAATGAAAATAATCTATGAAGCTACAATACTAAATATATGAATTTAATAATTTATGAACGTCAAAAATAGAAGTATGGATATCTGCATATGGTTTTGAACAATGTATATACAATTTGCAAGTTTTGTTGGATGTCTTGTGAAATTGATGTTTTTTTGAAATTGTTTATGAAATAGATAAAGAAAGCACATACATTTTATATATTATGTTTAATATTTAAAATCTAAAGAACTAAAGAATACTAATAAAACACAATCTGAAATAAGAACAAAATAACAATCAAAGCCAATTTACATTATTCTTATTTCATTGATAATAAACTAAAAAAATTAAATAGAATACGAGTACACTAACCTGCGATTAATCAACTAATGAGTTTATGTCTCTACCCAATTCAAACTCCCAGTTGTCCTACCTGTGAGGAAAATCGGTAACGGGATGGTGCTAGCATTCCCAGAACAAATTCAAAGGTATTTTTGGAGTAGGAATATAAGAGTAGAGTAATAAACATACAGATCCGGGGACCTTGTAGTGATGAACACTTATAGTAAAAATAAATTTAATACAAAGAATTCATGTAATACATCATTTAACATCCAGAATATATCAATGATATTTAAATGAAATATTGATCACAAATGTAATATATGAACAACAAATTATAGACAAAATTAAAGTGCTAAATAATATGAAATATCCTACGATCATAAGACTAAAGCTCTATAAACGTAATACCATTCTATAATATAAAAGGCAAAACACAATGGGTAAGTGCCATGTTGCTCTAAAGCTTAGGAGTGAACAACTTGTCCATTTCAGTCTTGAAAGTTATATGTCCGTAATGTGTCCAAATCAAAGATGTCATTCACTAATAAGAGTGACCAGTATTTAAACTAGTTCAAGATTCAAATTTTCTTATCATACAAGATAGAGTTGAATCCACAAAAATCAGATAATATTACAAAAATAGTGAAATAGAAACCACTCATGCATGAGTTGGTTTGTCAAAAATAAACCAAATTTTTATAAACATAAAAAAGACAGAAACTACTGAATATTTGAGCATATGATTCAAGGTGTTTGATCCAAGCAATCAACATCATAATCACCCATTTCCTGCAAACAAAAAAACTGATTTGATATTCAGAAAAAACAATACTAATTATTATTCAAAAGAGACTGGCTACATAATCATAGATTCTGTAGCTAGTCTTATTTTTAGCAAATGAAATAAAAAATTCAATCTACCTATTTCAATTTTTCATAACAGAATTGAATAAAATCAAAACAAAATCATTTTACCATTATAAATTATCCAAAGAGGGATCTGATAGTTCGGAATTTATATTATCTTTAAAATTGGTTGTATTTTTTATTATAATATTCTTGGTCTTCTTGAATCTTTTGTTCTCCCTCTATGTGTGTGTCTTCAAGTCAAGGTTCTCATGTTTCAACAGCTCATTCTGAGCAATCAAGTGTTTGACTTGATTCTGTAAGAGCGAAACATCTCTATAGCAACTCTCTATCCAGTCTAGGTAGTTATCAGAGTGTATCGGGGTGATGGTAGACCAATGTGGAACACAGTCGACAACGGGTACTTTATTTTTACCTGTGCTTGTTCCAGGTCACGAACGATACCTGAAAAACCTTCTTTGACCTTAAGACATGGGGGTAAATTAGTCACAAATTCATACTGTTCGACATGGGTAACAAGCTCTTTCCTGGAACGATGCTTTTCTGGGTCTTCATGAGCCAAGAAATCATCTATATCCCGATCTGAATAACGATCATCGATATCGATCATATCGATCAATCTCATATGATTACTCTTTCGATTTCTTAGTTTTATAGAAATTAAACGACCAACATTCTTATTCCTGAAACCTAAATCCGTGCTCTATGCTTTCTTTCCCTTACATAAATTCTTCACAACAGGTTCATCATTATCGTTTAAATTAGAATCATTCATAGGCATAGTATGATACTTTTCTTTTAATTCGATAATTACTTTTCCAGAGATCTTCTAGGTGAAAACCTACACAGTAATTCCTTATTCAAAGGGGTTTCATCAAAAATAAAAACTGGTTCATTCACTTATGAGCCATCAAGTGAATTGATGACCGAGATTTTAGTCACTGGTCTACCCAAACTAGGGTTTACAATTAACTGAGGGTTGACTATATCGTCAACCTAGGTGAATCCATTTTGGATTAGGAAACCCTCCCAATTGTCACTGATTCTTGATAGGTGATAAACCAACAGGATCTTAATGATCCCATGGTGAAACAAACTCGAATTGATACTCTATCACTTAAAGCGCTTAAACATTTTGTAAAGAATCATCAACATGTAAAAAGGGATATCTAACTCAAACCCTATAAAAACCATAAGAAACCAGATGTGGTATAGAAAAACTAGCCCATACCGGCCTTCACATGTAACAAATTACTTCAAAATTAAAAGAAGACTATGCCATCTAGGTTTTATCAGAGCAATAGGAATATCTTTTGTACAACAAGTGGTTTTGTAAGAAGCCATGAATAAAATCCCCGGGACATCTTCTATTTTAGTGTTCTTAAAACACCTCTCGCCTTTTAATGGGAGTCCTTTTGCCCTGCTCATGAAATCCTCTATTAATTCCAACTGTATATCCCCAACCTTGACCCTGAAACCGTCGAAAGTCTATTAAAAGGTTTGTGCAACTGAGAGGTTGTAGCCCTTGAACTTCTTGAGGAACACATCCCACCCATGAGACTTCAGGTCATCAATAACGTCATCATGGGATAGAAAATCTTGGCATCCGTTCGGCTCAATATGAACCACAGGTTCCATTACCACTGTGACAAGGATACAACAGATATCACAAGGGGTATGTTTAGGTTTCCAACAGACGAGTAACAGAGACAGGTCTAAGCGAACTTTGATGGCATGGAAAATGCAAGTTTTGGGGATTTTCATAACTCCAACAGAAGGGTTAGGGAAAATGAAAAACAAAGGGCTCGTAAAAATATGAACCATTTCTCATAATGAGTGTCAAACCCCCATAGTACGAAACCCTATACGCATAATGAATTATCTCATTAATACTTCAAGCCAACAAGGTGAATTAAAAATGTAGGTACAACATGCCTGTGCAAAAATTGTTGATACTGAGAGGGGGTTGAATCAATATCAAGTATAATTTAAAAACCTTTTTAACTTATACTTTATCCATTCAATTATATCCAATGATAAATTAACAATAGTATAAGAGTTACACCAATACACCACAATACACTATGCACAATATATGAGAAATAATCAATAGTTATTGTTCAAGGGAAGTAATGACTTCCAAAGGTAGCTACAGCTTCCAAATATAAAGAGAGGGATAAAAATCCAAGAGGAAAATACAATCCTCCAATATAAAGAGAGGGTTGAACTCTCCATCCTTGCCCCTTTCTTCCACCCAAGAATATATGAGAGATAATAAAACTTTACATTAAATCATCACCATCAACCAACCATCACATAGAGCCTAATAATGCTTCCTAAGACTTCTTCAATTTATGAAATTATTCAATTCTTGGAATACTATGATCCTATAGATAATATTACTCAAGGTATTCTCTGAAACTTCTCCAATTTTATCTCCTTGAAACCTCCCCAAAAACAATTTATAGAGAGAATGGTAGACCTTGTTCAATTATGGTTTATTCAGGAGAGAGAACTTGTACAGAATGCCCCACGCTCAATATTTAACATCAAATTATGAAACTCTAACACATGAAACTAAAGTATGTAAAATTTCCAATTAAATTGGTCCCACTTCATTTGGATTCTCTATGAATAAGTTATGATTGTTTTACCCGGAACACCTGTTTATTGACTAGCTTCAAGACTGGTCAAAAACCCGATCTTCCACAGAGTGTATCTCCATAATTATAGCAAATAAAGAGTTGAAAATTTTACCATAGGTACCTTGATATGTATTCTCAATACCATATAAATTTCTCCATCTGAATCATTCTAGAAAAAAAGTGATAGCGAAAATGGTAAGATGACCTGTAAATAACATACCTTAGAACACATCACCAAAAGACTTCATCCTCCCTTGAAATCCAACCTTATTGTCTTATGATTTCCTCTGAAATTCAACTTGTGTATCAAATGAATGTATAATGATATGTATTTATACCATTTATGTCACTTCCTTTTAACATTGGGGCCGACCTGACACTTTCTTATTTTGTAATTCTTTTCTTTAATTATCTTCAAGGCCTACAT
>SNQJ01S0072742.1:39700-69215 GCA_010110895.2 Picea sitchensis
TTTACTAACAATGAGTAGATTATTCTTCAAGTCTTCAACCAATAGGACATTCTTTGCTTTTACATTTTTTCTTCCAAGCTCTATTACACCTTCTCCAAGTATTTTGGCAGATGAGTCATCTCCAAATGAAATATTTCCATCCTTTCTCTTCAATCTGATGAATTTGTCTTGATCCCCAGTCATGTGTGAAGAACATCCACTGTCTATGTACCATTCATCTTCTTCTTTACATTATTTAGCGGTTAATGATATTAGAAAATATTCATTGTTTGGAATCTCTTTCTTTCTCCATACTGTGGTTGGCATAGGGACATCTTCATTCATATATCTGCAATCTCGTTCTTTGTGACCAATATAATTACATTATGGCATACAATATTTTTGTCCATCAATGGGGAAAATGAATTATAAATTATGTTGACAAATCCATGATTATTTCCATATATTCTATTTACACCATTCATGTTTCTTGCGTATTTGTTCCTTTCATTGATTCTGTAATTAATTGCCCTATGTCCAAAATTTTTGCAAGTATAACAAGGACCAAGAAAGAAATTTTGATACCTTGGAGTAAGTGGCCTTCTTTGTGATGTAGTCCATCTGGGTTCATGATCTACTCTTCTATAGTTTCCTTCATATTAATTGAAGCTTCTTTGATTCCTAAAGGTAAGAGATCTTCTTGGATATTCATCTCTTTTGTAATCATTCCTTCTTTCTTGTATCCTGGTCCTCTTCTCATCAACTGTCTGTGTAGCTATTTCTTCAACCTTCTTGTTGATATTTTCATCTTCTTTGTATGACGTTTCACCCATGCATCCAAGATGTGTTAAGTATTTTGGCACTTGAGAGTTTCTTAAGCTCTTCCTCAATGAGACAACTTATTGTTCAAGTTTCTCACAATCTTCTTCTTTCTTCATCGTTTGGACATTCCTTACTTCTCCTATTCTTCTTTCTTCTTCGAGTAGAGTTTTCAAGGAAATGTTTTCTTCTCTTATTTTCTCAAAGTATTCTAATTGTTTCTTCAAGATTACAACTATCTTTTCATAACTACCCAATACACTTCTTAGTTTTCTGTGCATTCTTTTGAGCTTGCTATTTTCAATCTCAACATGCTTCAAGTTTTTAAGATTCTCATCTTCTTGTTGAATAATTTTTGCTTCATGATTTTCTTCTTCTTCATTGCACTTTTATTCTTCAGTGTCATATCTTTCAATCCTTGGATGAGGACATTCAAATTCAACATGTCCTACTCCTTCACAACTAGAGAAAAACAACTGACCTCTATTTGCTTCTTTGAAATCTGAGGTGTTATAATTTTCTTCAAATTCTTCTTCTTCTTATGCTTCTTCCCTTGAATAAAGGTCTTGTAGCTTGTCCCAAATCTATTTTGATGATGCACATGATCCTACCTTGGATTTAAATGAATCTGTCAATCCATCCAAGATGGTATATATTGCCAATTTGTTGTTCCTTTTTGCTTCCTTCTGAGCTGCAGTCTTTGGTTTCTTCAAAGCATTGTATCCTGAAGCAACTGAGAACCAAAAATCTTCCCCAAGATATTTCAAGTAAGTTTTCAATCTATTACTCCAATATTAAAAATTGCTTCCATCAAATGGTAGAATCCCATTTGGAATTTTGTCTTCCATTTTTTCTTAGGATCTTCCTTCCAATGGTTAAACTATACTGAAGGTAAACTGCTCTAATACCAATTGTTGATACTGAGAGGGGGTTGAATCGGTATTAAATATAATTTAAAAAACTTTTCAACTTATACTTAAACCATTCAATTATATCCAATCAGAAATGAACAATAGTATAATAGTTACACCAATATACCACAATACACCATGCACAATATATGAGAAAAATCAATAGTTATTGTTCAAGGGAAGTAATGACTTCCAAAGGTAGCTACAGCTTCTAAATATAAAAGGACGGATAAACCTCCAAGAGGAAGATACAATCCTGCAATATCAAGAGAGGGTTGAACTCTCCATCCTTGCCCCTTCCTTCCATCTAAGAATATATGAGAGATAATAAAACTTTACATTAAATCATCACCATCAACCAACCATCACATATAGTCTGATAATGCTTCCTGAGACTTCTTCAATTTCTAAAATTCTTCAATTCTTGGAATACTCTGATCCTGTAGATAATATTACTCAATGTATTCTCTAAAAATTCTCCAAGTTTAACTCCTTGAATCCTCCCCAAAAATAACTTATAGAGAGAATGGCAGACCTTGTTCAATTCTGGTTTATTCAGGAGAGTGAACTTGTATAGAATTCCCCATGCTCAATATTTAACATCAAATTCTAAAACTTTCACACAAGAAACTATAGTCCATAATATTTCCAATGAAATTGGTCCCACTTCATTTGGATTCTCTATGAGGAATTTATTACTGTTTTACCTGGAACACCTGTTTATTGACTAGCTTCAGGACTAGTCAAAAACCCTATCTTCCACTGAGTGTATCTCCATAATTATAGTGAATCAAGAGATGAAACTTTTACCATAGGTACCTTGATATGTATTCTAAATACCATAGAAATTTAACCATCTGAATCGTTCTATAAAAAAAGTGATAGCGAAAATGGTAAGATGACCTGTAAATAACATACCTTAGAACACATCACCAAAAGACTTCATCCTCCCTTGAAATCCAGCCTTATTTTCTTATGATTTCCTCTGAAATTTGACTTTTGTATCAAAGGAATGTATAGTGATATGTATTTATATCATTTATGTCACTTCCTTTTAACATTAGGGCCGACCTGACACTTTCTTATTTTGTAATTCTTTTCTTTAAATATCTTCAGGGCCTACATGTACTTCCTTCTTCAATTCACTTTGTCATCTTCAAAAATTCATTTCTCCTCAACCATGAGGATCTACGTGACGTACCACCTACCAATGAAAACAACATTATGTATACTATCCATCCATGGGTTTTTTTTTTCTGCATGTACATTGTCCTTCATGTCCAAATACCTTCATCAATCTTGTGGTCCAAAACCAATGACTAGGGTTGACATCAATGACAACAACCAATCTTCCAACAAAAATGACATGAATGTTGATATGATTGTAGAGTTTGATGAAAACCATATCAAATTTTAAGCTAATGTTTCAATTCATTCGATCAATTTACAAATTAATCAACTATAGAACCAATGAATTCATGATAACCATAATACACAAAGATTTCGATAGTGGATTAATCAACAATTTCATAAGATTTGAGTTTTAATCATATATCGATGCCTTTTAAAATGACATTGCTAAGGTAAAAGATATGAAACCAATCCAAGTTTTATATTTAAATTCATGCTTACTGTCATGAATTTAGAACAAAACAAAACGAACAAAAATACACACGAAAACTTAATAAGGTAAGCTTATCCCAATCATCGCTTCAACACTCAGAAATATAAACATTTACAAATAGGAGGTGATTCCAGCTACAGAAAGATATGATCTTTTGTGGGGACTTTGATTGTGATAAGAATAAAAAAAAATGTTGTTGGCTGCTAACAATGGCGACATACTAGGAGAAGAAGTTATCTCTGCATCACCATAAAATTCATGCCAGGGGGATCATATAAGATGAATTTTTAGAAACAGTTAACAACATGTCAAGCATTCCGATCAAAACTCATAAATAAATCAATTTAGCATCAGATGAATTTATTTCTAAAACAAGTGCAACCTGACATCTAATTTAGATTACGAGTTTAGTGATGTTTATGCAGTTGACTTCGATACTGTTGACAGGGCCACTGCTACCAACAAACATCCATAGCCTCGATAGGGATGTCATTTGACCCACTATGGTACCTCTATCCTATCCAAGAGTCATCCATGTATGATATGGGACATATTTTCACTTGATAAAATTGAAAGACTTGCCAAAGGATCTTCTTAAACCCGACATTGCTTCACTGCCAATAGGCCTGTTCAGTACCCCGACGAAGTTTCCTTAGTATCATGCATGCATTTACCCTGCCAGCAAACCTGTTCAGTGTCTCGAGGGGTTTACATACACTTCCCACACATTACCATGCTTTCAACCCTCTAGAATTTCTTTATAATTTCCAGAACTTAATAATATTCAAGAGGGTGGGGTGATATTGAAAATATCAGAGTTTAGCAAAAAAAAAATTTAGATCAATAAAAATCATTTTCCTTTTTGATGACCTTAATCACGATTTGGACATTTATATTTCTTGTTAAGAAACCATCTCAAGGACATGAAGGTAAAACTGAGTTGTTTTCCTTAGAATAGGGACAACATTAGAAGCTTATTAATGATAATCACGTCTACTTGTAATTTCAAGGAGAAACCAGAAACAATGATTTAAACATAAACTTACTGTTGTTGTTCCGAGTTATAGAACTTACTATCCAGGTGCCTAAAAAATTATCAACTAATGTTATAGAACAAGAGTTCTGACTCCCTTCAACAATTTAAATGGCGATTCAGACATAATGATTTAGAAAACAATCAAAATCAAGCAAAATGAAAAGAAACAATATCAAAAACAAAAAGGGAAATTAAAAATATTCACAAGAGGGTGGATATAAAATCATAACATGAAATATCTCTTGAGAGAGACAAAAGAAAAAGAGAAAAATCCTTATTAATATGAGTGCAGTCCTACTCGTGGCACCTTGGGTTAGGGTAGAATTGACAGTTCAGATTTACTTATCTCTTTACTTTTCATTTAACGTTTTCATGATGATACTGCATTTTTGAAAAGAAATGTTCAACGAAAAGTTGAGACAAAAGGGTCAAAGTGGACTTCCCTAGAAACGGTCATATTATGGTTCTCTTGGTGCACCCACTTGTGTTCATAACTGCATTATTACAAAGAGAAACAATGAGAAATAAAACTAAAAGAAAACCTATTCCTAAACCTACTCTAACTACTAAACAAATAAAAATACTAAGTGAAGTCATGCTTCCAATGTAGCCATTGGAGTAACTCCAATCATGCAATGGAAAAAAATCAAATATTACTAACAAGAATTGTAGTATATTGAAAAATGACAAAAAATATATCATACTTACCTTTATCATCATCGTTTAAAAACCAAGAAAGCATGACCTTACCATTCCCTTGAACATTCCTTTTGTATGAATCCTCCAACCATTCTACGAATTTGTCATTATATGGGTCACAAAAATATGGAAAAATGAGATTGTGAAGCTTGTGAGAGTTATGGGGACCTGACATAACCATCGGCCTAGACAGAAGTACCCCATCCTCCCGAAAAGTTTCCTTTCGTTCCATATTTGATCCATTTGAAGGATATAAAATGAGTGTGTCAAAGTTACCTCCTTGATCTCTAAATAAAATGAAGATAATATTACCATTCCCTAGAAACTTTTCGAGATATGAATACTCCAACCAATATGTAATCCTATCATAATACATGCAATTACTAACATGGGATTGTTCAAAAGAATTCACATACGAAAAATATTCCCGATGAGAATAAAGTATTAGATTATCAAGGAAAGAATCTTGTAAAAAGCTCAGATCAAGATGGAGAGAACTTGTCGTGATTCTCGATTGGAAAAGAAGTGTCTTATTCTCTTGAAACTTTCCATTGAGATTAAATAATTCAATATTAACTATTTGAGGTGGAGTAAATGGAACAACCAACATTTTTGAATAATCATCATTGGTAATAATATTTAGCCGATTATACTTTTCAACCTCAAATAATTCATCATGGAAAAATTTAGATCCTTCTTTAAATACAAATTGAGATGAATCAATGGAAGATGCAATTTGAGACTCTTTCAAATCATTTCTTGATTTACCCATGGATAATTGATGAGAATAAAAAATAATATGTTCATGGGAAGAAGTAGTTTCCTCTTTATCTTCTATTCGGTAATCTCTATTAATTTGTACCTGATTATATAATGTTGAATTCTCTCCAAGGTAATATGGAACACCCAATTTTGCAACATTAGGATAAAAAATATCAGGGTACAAGGAATAATATGTAGAAGAATTGAGGAGATGAAATGCATCTCTTGAAATGACAGGTATATGTGTTTTGAAATCTAGTTTTGTTCCCTCTCCTTGTATAAACTTATCAACCTCCATTGTATTCTCTTTCAAAGAGTATGAGATAGTTTATAAGAGATAATTTGGTTCATTCTATAAGGGAAAATTTGAGAGAAAATCACTAGAGATAGAAGAATGATTAATAGTCTGACTAACGATTTTGTCTCCTACCGATTTATCATGGACCTGTTCAACTAAATTAGGGGACGTTTTATCATCCACATGATTATCAACTTCACATTCAACATCTTTTACTTTAGAATTAGTTATAAAATCTATGAGAGTGTGACAAATGCCATCTTTTAAAGTCAAGGTTCCTTCTTCGACAGGAGGAGACATTGTTGGCAAAGAATGATTAGAGGTGACGATTGCATTTTGTAAAATATGATGTTGCTCATGATTTTCCAAAATGAAAGAAGTTGACAAAAATTGTGGTGCTTCAAAATATTCAAGATCAACATGAAAATTTGAACCATCTTGAGATTGAGTATTAGTGCTCAATTCAGATTGGTTAACAATTAATTGATCTTTCTTGTCTGAGAGAGAAGTGAGATATTCAATCCATTCATTAATAAGCCACATTTATTTCAAAGGGAATCTAGTACAAACATGTATGAACCTAATTGCAAAATCATTGAATGATTTACCATTTTCTTTCCTTAAGAAACTTAATTATTCACTTAATTCATCATAATAATAATTGTTAAAATATGATAAAAGCTCAATTACAAACACATACAAAGAATGAATCGAATTAGATGAAAAGTATTCAAACCAATATTTAACCCGACCTTGGAAAGTGAGAGTGAACAATCTGCATGTAACATTAGGATCAATGATATTATGTCTTAAACATTTATAAAAAAATTTAGAAATATCGTCTACTGCAGATGTGTTCCCTTCACCATCAAAGGTGAGTTCTGAAACGAGATCAACTGTCTTGTTGGGAATAATTGGTAATGAGACATTGAAAGCATGTTCCAACACAGTGATTTGGACAGGAGCCATGAAAAAATAAGAAATTGAAGAAATTGACTCCAAATAGTTAGCTCGTCATCTAACCTGCCTTGTAGTGCACTATAAGATGACACATAAGAAGGATTTATAAATATGGAGTTATGAAAGGATGAGGGGTGAAACATTTAATCATTAAATCGACCTCAGCCCTCCTTCTAGCGCCATTTTTTGATGGGCATAAATGACACATCGTCAACTAGAAGGTCAAATCTGGACCAAGGTTGTCTAAATAACCCAAGTTGTTTGGAATGAAATGACCTAACAGGTTTAATGGCTCCATTGGCCAAATAAAGTCCCAAAAATAAAAGAAATGAAAATAATCTATGAAGCTACAATACTAAAGATATGAATTTAATAATATATGAACGTCAAAAATAGAAGAATGGACATGTGCATATGGTTTTGAACAATGTATATTCAATTTGCAAGTTTTGCTGGATGTCTTGTGAAATCGATGTTTTTTTGAAATTGTTTATGAGGTAGATAAAGAACATACATTTTATATTTTCGGTTTAATATATAAAATCTAGAGAACTAAAGAATACTAATAAAACACAATCTGAAATAAGAACAAAATAACAGTCAAAGCCAATTTAAATTATTATTATTTCATATTATAAACTTGTTGGATTCTTGAGGTGTGAATCAATAATAGCATAGTGCAAATCATTTTTCTTCAAATGTTATATCAATGTAGAATTATCAATGGCTGATGAAATAAACAATCACACACATACGATACACGGTGTTTTACATTGAAACCCAAATCGAGGAGAAAACCATAGAATGCTTTTTTCTTATATGTCTTGAATAATTACATTCATTAAGAGCAGAATTCCTTTGTTTTCGACTATAACTAGAAGGGGGGCTCTAGACCCCTAGTTTCTCGGGGCTACAACATGAGAGCTCCAACTCCCCAATTCTCTGGCTACAACCGGAAGGGAGGCCTATTATGTTCTCTGACTACAATGGAAGGTGGCTACAACCATTCCCTTGCCCATATCCTACCACCCTGAAGTAGAGATAGAATGATGGAACCAACGTCACACTATCGCTATGAGATATACCAGCGTAAACCTATACCAATAAATCTGAACCATGCATCAACATGCATCAACCACCCTCAACCCATAATCAACATGTACTATAAATGATGCATCAACCATGTACTAACACAGCATAGATAACTGTGATCAATCGTACCATAAACAAGTGCATCAACCATGTACCAAGTATCTTACCAATCATGTGTCAACTACTCATCAAATATGACTCATCAATGTGTACCAACATCATCAACTATACACCTCATGTATGTGCCAACTCATTGAACTACTTGTCTCTCAACCATGGCCTCAACCAAAATCCCTCATCAATTTCATCATCCAAATCTGATTTTTTAGCTCTGTAATAGACTTGGTGTATATGATCACAACCTTCATAGCTTTAACAACAAAGGACTAGAATTTTCATCAAATGTTTTTTTAGTCCCACATGCCTGGATTTTGGTTAGTCAACAACCCTAACTTAGAGTAATCATAAATTTGTACCTGTAATGTATAAAGATAAAAAATGATACAAAATGTTCTTCCAGTGCTGGTTTTATGCAATGCCTCAAGTGGTACTACTTGGAACCTATGAGAAAATGAGTTATAGAAAAAATGGCATACCTTCTTGAGTTATGGCATATTCTAGAGAGCTAACTTGTGGAGGCATTGCTTACACAAAATATTTGTTAATTGATATGAAAATATTATAAAAATACTAAATACTGTACTCTAGCCAAAACATTTTCTCCTTTGAATTTGGGTCATTTATGAATAAGTTATGACATTTTACGAGAAACACCTAGTTTTGACTAGTTTAAGGACTAATACAAAACCATTGTCCTGAGGTGTAACTCCCAAAATGGAAACGACCCACAAAGATGAATTTTTAGCAAAGATACTTGGATATTTTTTTCTCAATGGAATATCAATTTCATGAAGTGCGAGATCATTATATAAAAAGCGTTCTGGTGCAAATGGTGATATGACTTGTAAATGACATACCTTATAAAGCACCATAAAAATAATTTATCCTTTCTTGTATTTGGCCTTCTTTCTTCACCTTCCCTAATAATTTAAGCTTAGATATCCTTGGACATATACACACCTATATATATATTCAATATGATCAAGTTTATTCAAAATGAGAGAGCCTTGCCTCTTGTTATACTCTCAAGTAGCTTCCTTAAAAACATCTTCTAGGTCTTGGCCCCACTTTCCTTTATTTTAGGGGTTAACCCACTTCTAATTTCTCAGGTTAAATTATTATTGGAAATAATTTATTTTGTATTGACTTTGAATTATGGCCATGTTGCTTCTTTATTATTTACCTTTAAAATCTCTTAACCACTTTGATTACTTTGACTACTTTGACTTTGGGGCTTCTAGATGAGGGACATATGAGGGTCCTTCAACTTAGTAAGACCATAACTCTCAAGCCCGTGAGGAGTTACATGTGATGTACATACCACAGAAATGGAATGACATGTAATATTCATATATAATATTATTATCTAAAAAATATATCATAACTCATACAATTATCCATCAAACAAACTTGGGTTCATTACCCAAACCTAGGGTCTCAGCTTCTCATGGCCATAACTCTCTTGATGAGGGAGTTATGTGACGTTATACCTTCATCGGAATGGCATGAAAAGAACTATCATATAGGATAGTTTCCCTGACAAATTCAATATCCTTAATCTCATTATTCCATAATTAAGCATGGGTTCACTTACTCCTCAAAGGAAGTCTTCACATGGGGGCTTTCACCATAAGGGGACACATTTGGAGTTAATCCATATTTACTTCTTATCAACCATGAAAAAACAATAGTGATTCATATTTACATCAAAAATATTGGGTCCATTACTTTAAACCTTTGTTCTCTGGGGCTTTCTTCAGGGTTGACATCAATGACAACCAACCTTAATCAACAATCTCCCCTTGGAATTGATGGCAGCACTTTCTGATGCAATAATGAAATGTATCACTCATGTTCCCCCTCGAGACCATGCCTCTATCCTGCATCACGATAAATATTTTCCCCTAGAACCTTTATATCCTGCATCGATAATATCTCCCTTTGTCATGATACCAAAGGTATCTTTCAATGGGGGCTTCTCCCCAGATCAAGATTGTCCTCTTATGGTGCTTCCCCTCATGTACATATAAGACATATAATGCAACATTCAAAAGTATTCATTTTGGAGTAGAAATAGCTCTCGGAATTCTTTATGGAAATATATATTCAAAGGCTTCAGGAGGTGGTTTTGTAAAGATGTTTGCCGCGTTCTTGTGCCCACATACTCAACTATGATGTTCTTTTCTACAACTTGTTCGAGTAAAGTGATGCTTGATTGGAATGTGCTTTAGATCTTGGAGTGCATCACCCAGTTGTTTGAGATAATGATGGTGCTTGCATTATCACAATATATTGAATGGGATCATCATACTCAAACTGCATATCTATCAAAGTTTGTTTTATCCAAATAACTTGTGTACAACATATTGTTGCTGCAATATACTATGGTAGATAGAGATCGCGATGATTGTTTCTTGCTTAATACATGATACCAAACACTCACCTAGGTAGAACACTACTCCACTAGTGATTCATCGATCACCAATGCAAGCACCTTGTCTGCATCACATTGTAGGCAATATGTGATAGATATTTTCATTTTGGATTATGGTATCCAAAATTCTTCTATTCCTTTGAGATATTTGAAGATCCTCTTCTACTAATGCAGTTCGCTGGTGAAGTTTCTTGTCGTGCCACTTGTCAACTACGCATTACATCACAGTGCGGATGTTGTCACATATAGTAGAATGCCAATCATTATTTTGTATTTCCTCACGATCACGTAGACTTGAATCATCATCTTTTCTCAACTTTGATTGGTTTTCATGGGAGTGATAAGCGGTTTGAAATCTTCCATTCGAACCTCTTTAGCATTTCTCACGATATACTTGGTTTTGAAATAAAAATTTCATGGTTTTCTTTAGTATCGAGTCGAAGAAGGATAGTTCTCAAGTAACGACATTTAAAATTCATTACGCATGTCTTTTGCAAATTTCTATCTTAACTTGTCATCTTACTACCAAAAATAATATCATCCAACATAAACTTCAATTAATAAAATATTACCTTGACTTACCTTGATGTAGAGGTTGTTATGCGCACTTCCTTTTCTCAACCACAGCACATTGTAGATACTTATTAGGTCACGAGGTACCATGCTCTAGGAGACTGCTGAACATACAAGACCTTCTTTAATTTACACATAATTTGTGTTCTCGACTATTTGGAAATCATTACGGTTTGTTCAATGTAGATTTCTTCTTTAGTTCCCCATTCAGCTGATTTTACATCCATGGATATACTTTAACATTTTTTTTTGGACATGCATAAGATAAAGTGAATGGTTGCTGCATTACATCCATTTGGGAAAATGTCTCTTCAAGTCGATTCCTTCAATATGTGCATATCCTTTACATACCAATCTATCTTTGTTCCTTGTAAATTGTCCATCTTCATTTCAATTTATTCCTAAAAACCATTTTGTCTTAGATCACGTTCTTATTCTTTGGTATTTGAGACGAATTCCCAAGTGTCATTTTCTCCTATTTGATCAATTCTTCATCCATGGCTTTATTCCAAATTCATCCTTGTTGACTTCTTCAAAGTTGGTTCAATTCTAGATAAGAGTGCTAGGTGTGTTTGTTCCTAGTAGACAAATTATTTTCCTAGTCTCAACTCCTGCATCTTTGTTTCCTAATAATTTGATCCCGAGAAGGATGATTTTTTACGTACTTTCGTTTGCTAGGTGTCTTTGGAGATACATGCCAGAGTGCTCTTTTGCTTACGTAGGATTCTCTTCATATTAATATCTCTTCTACTTCTTTTTCATCTTCTTCTTTGAAAGTTTGTTCCATTGATTTGTTTTCTTCTTCTGTTGATTTTTGGTCTCTTTGTTTCATCAATTGTTATGTTGATTCTTTCCACAACTTTGTTTAATCTTAGATTGTAACAACGTGTATGATTCCTTGTACTTGAGTAACCAACAAGTGATGTCCTTTGTCTACGAGTCAAACTTTCCCATCTTTGCCATCTTCTCTTTTGATGTAGCATTTTCTTTAAAACTATGGGGGTGCTTCATTTGTTGGTCTTCCTTTCCATGGCTTTCGTGAGATTTTTGTTAGATGTTATTTATAAAGGCATTACTCTATTTTGAATGTGGGAAATGTTGGTAATACTGTACTGTCCAAAAATATCTATCAACTTTGAATCCATTATCATTATTTAGAGGCCATTTCTTGTCTGCAATCTTGTTCTTTCTTTCAACAACTCCATTATGTTGAAGTGTCCTGGCGGTAATTGCCTTTTTATTACATGTTGTTCTTTGGTAGTCCATAAATTCCTTTGAGGTGAATTCTCTCGATTATCAGATCTTAAGCATTTGATTCTTGAATCCATCTCATTTTCAACCATTTCCTTGTAGATCTTGAAGTTTTCAAAAGATTAGTGCTCTCTTGAGAGAAGGAAAATTGCGATCATTCTTGTATAATCATCAATGTAGCATAAAATTATCTCACATTTTGAGAATCCTTTTGTTTGTAGTTCATCAACTAGATCGGTAATACTGTTCAGGTGGTTTTGTTGTTGAATATTCCTTTGATTTGAACCTAGTCTTTGTTTGCTTTCCTTGTTGGCAATGCTTGCATAAAGTGTTGGTTGGTTTTGTGATCTGGGCATTTCTTTGACTACTTCTCTTTTGACATGACAAGGTTATCAAATGCATGTGACCCATTCTTACATTCCATGTAGCTTTCATCTTCCTTTCCTAGACAAACACTTTTCATTTCCAATTTCTCTTATATATGTTTCTTGGGGACTGCGTAATTTAGCGACCAATTTCCCTAAACCATACCTTTTCTTATCTCACACTTTGTGAATCGGTAACTTTATGACTATGGTCACATATTTGACTCACACTTGAAATATTATGTTTCATATCTTCTACTATTAGAACATTTCACGCCCTTTTCATTCTTGTTCCCAATTGATTTGTGCCTTTTCCAATGATTTTTGGTGAATCATTATTTCCAAAGGAGAATGATCCATATCTTTCCTTTATTAATGTAAGAAACTTGTCTATATCACTGTCATGTGTTTTGAACATGCTTGTCAACATACCAACCATGTTTCTTATGTTTAGCTTGTATGCAGGAGTGGCTGTGCATTCTTCATTCCTATCTTTGATCTTGCTTTCTTATTATCCATGTCATTTTCTGAGGGTTCTTGTTTGTGACTCTGTTGAGGGAGTGTTCTTTAGGAGGACAATTCTGAATTTTGTCCATGTGTCCAAAGTTGTTAAATTTGTAGTATTCCACTTTAGTGCTCAAAGATTCAAGCATGTTGTAACCGTCTCCAGGTGTTTCACTAGGTCTTTGTGAATAACCCCTTTGTGTATGGTGCTCAAAGTAGTTATTGTTCCTGTTGTTAACTCTACAATTTACAACTTTATGTCCAAAAGGTATTACATGCATATATAAACCAAAAAATATAGTTAGATATGTGGTTAGATATATTCTGAAAGGAGATTATCTTATGAATCCTTCTTCTTCTTGAGGCTGTCTATCTATTGTTGATTATAAAATCTGAATCTTATCGATTGGAAGTGTCCACAGCCAATCTTCCTTGTATATTTTTTTATCCCTTTTGATTGTTTAAACACTTTGGATTTGTTTCTTTCTCTATTGTCTTGGAGATCGATCCATTTTTGCAATACGATTGTATCCAAGTCGGACTTGTCAAGATGATATTTTTGACTACTAATAATGTATTAGAACTTTTGAGCTATTACGCATATTTTTCTTTTGAATATGCTTTCTTAGTGTGACAATCTCTGCCTTCTAGGTTTCCAATGATCATGTAATGTCCTTTCCTTCTAGCTATTCTTTGAGTGCTTATTCAATTCTTTTATCTTCTTATTTGAACCTTCCAATTTTGTGATCATTTGTTCTAGTTCTTGAGTGTCTTTTGTTCTTATATAGTTCTTCTTGTAGTTTCTTGTTTTGTTGTTTTCTCTTAGGTAGCTTCTATGGCACTCAATGAATTCTTCACCGAGTCAACTGCTTCCCTCTTCAATTTCTTTTTGATATGATTCTTCATATTCTTCTTAGTCTTCTTCATATTCTACTTCAAAGTCTTCTACTGCCATGAATATAACTCTCCCTTTTTCACTGTCATTGACATCATCTTCATTTGATGATAGGAATGTCTTCTTTGGTACAAAATCTTTTACCTTTATATGTTTAATGTCACTTGCTTTGAGTAACCTTCAACATTTCTCTTTTTCTTATGAGGACATTTGTTAGCAAAGTGATAATACCATCCTAATTAAAACAAATTAAATGAAGCTTACCTCTATACCCACCATTGGTTTTCCCTTGTTTGAATCTTTGTGAAGTTGGCCCACTTCTTCATCATCTTCAAGATATATGGATTCTAACGTATATATTCTTCTTGTTCCTTTTCTTTTTTCTATGATATTTTTGCATCTTCCAAGATGTCGTTGCTGCTGCTATATTCTTCTTGTTCCTTTTTCTTTTTCTATGATATTTTGGATGCTTTGAAAGCTGCTTCTTTTACATATGGATTTTCCTATTCAGTTCTCATCTCATATGATGTGAATATTCCATGTAGTTCACCCATGATTATTGAGTTTAGATCCAATCTTTCTTCTAGTGATGATATATTAGGGTTGAATCTCATAGGAAGAGATCTTAGTACCTTTTGAACAATTACAGATTCTTCGATTTCTTCTCCCAATCCTATGATTGCATTCACTATTTCATTGACTCGTAAGATGTAGGCTGTGATAGCTTCATCTTCCTTCATTTTTAGTTGTTTGAACTAACCTCTGTAAATTTGAAGCTTTGTTGCTTTAACTTTTGAATCTCCTTCATAAATATTTTGAAGCTTGTCCCAAATCTCTTTAGAAGATTTACAATGTGCAAATTTGGTGAATATCGTATCACTGAGACCATTCAAAAGTGCATTTTTGGCTTTGGAATTATTCTCACTGAGTTTCATTGCTTTGTCATTTGTTGGTGGAATTGCTGGTGCTGTGTATCCATCTACAATTGATTGCCAAAATTGAAATCCCTGTGCCTATATATATGTCTTCATCCTTATGCTCCAAAAAGAATACTTTTGTTCATCAAACTGTGGTATTCCATTTTTATACGAGTTGGTACTCTCCATGATCTACCTTTCAGTGGTTAAACTGATTTCTGAAGGAACCTGCTCTGATACCAATTGTTGGATTACTCAGAGGGGGGGTGAATCACTAATAGCGTAATTATAATCCTTTTTCTTCAAATGTTATATCAATGTAGAATTATTATCCAATAATGAAAAGTAAGAAATAAATAATCCCGCACATACACATTACACCAGTGTTTTACGTGGAAACCCAAATCGGGAGAAAACCACATAATTCTTTTTCTTATATGTCTCAACGAATTAAATTCATTGGAAGAACCAACTTCCTTTGTTTTCCAGCTGCAACTGGAAGGAGGCTCCAACCCCCTAGTTTCTTAGGCTACAACATGAGGGAAGCTCCAACTCCCCAATTCTTTGGCTACAACCAGAAGGAGGCTACAACCACCTATCCTTTCCCAATCCTGCCACCCTGAAGTAGAAGTATATTGGTGGAACCACTGTCACACTATCACTATGATATATACCACTATAAACGTGTACCAATAAATCTGAACCATGCATCAACCATGCATCAACCTGTACCTCAACCTGTAACCAACATGTACCATAAACAAGTGCATCAACCATGCACCAACCTGTACCATAAACAAGTGCATCTAGCCATGTACCAAGTATGTACCAATCATGTGTCAACAACTCATTAACTATGACTCATCAATATGTACCAACATCATCAACTATACACCTCATGTATGTGCCAACTCATCAACTACTTATCTCAACCATGTACTCAACATGCACCGCAACCAAAAGCCCTCATCAATTTCATCATCCAAATATGATTTGTAGCTTTGTAATATACCTGGTGTATATGATCACAACCTTCCTTAACTTTAACAAGAGACTAGAATTTTCATCAAACATTTATTTAGTCTCACATGCCTAGTTTTGGATTAGTCAACAACCCTAACTTGAAGTAATCATAACTTTGTACCTGTAATGTATAAAGATATGAAAATTATAAAAAATGTTCCTCATTGTGTTTTATGCATTTCCTCCAAGTGGCACTACTTGGAACATCTCAGAAAAGGATTTATAGCAAAAATGGCATACCTTGCTGAATTATGGATTATTCTAGAGAGTGACATTGTAGAGCGTGCCCTGCATAGAATATTTGTTGAATTGATATAAAAACGTTACATAGAATACTAAATACTGTACTATAACCAACACATTTGGTCTCACTAAATTTGGATCTGTTATGAAGAAGTTATGAAGTTTTTACCCGAAACAGTTGTTTTTGACTAGTTTCAAGACTAGCCACAAACCCTATTTTCCATGGATTGTAACTCCCAAAATAAAACGACCCACAAGATGAATTTGTAACCATAGCTACTTGGATATGTTTTGTCAATGTAATTGCAATTTCATGGTCTGAAGCAATATAGAAAATTTTTTATAGCGAAAATGGTGAGATGACCTGTAAATAACATACCTTAGAAAACACCATCAAAAGAATTTATCCTTTCTTTCATTTCGACCTTCTTTTCTTCACATTCCCTCAGTTTTTCAGCTTATATATCCTTGTTTACCTCAGAAAGCTATAGATATTCAATATTCTCAAGTGTGATTAAAATGAGAGGGCCTTGCCTCTTATTTATACTCTCCAAGTAGCTTCCTTAAAAACATCTTCTAGGTCAATTGGCCCCACTTTCCTTATTTTAGGGTTAACCCACTTCTAATTTATCAATTAAATTTATTATTGAAATAATTTATTTTGTATTCACTTTGAATTCTAATAAACTCATTACTTCACTTTATTATTTACCTTTTAAAATCTCTTAAACCACTTTGACTACTTCGACCTTTTGGGGCTTCTAGAGGACATATGAGGGTCCTCCAACTTCGTAAGGCCATAAATCTCAAACTGTGAGGAGTTATGTGACGTTCCACATACCACCAGAAATGGCATGACATATACTATCCATATATAATAGTATTATCTGAAAATATATCATAAATCATACCATTATTCATCAAACAAACTTGGGTCCATTACCCAAACCTGGGGTCTCCAACTTCTCATGGCCATAACTCTCTAACCGTGAGGAGTTATGTGACATTCTACATACCAACAGAAATGGCATGACAAACACTATCCATATAGGATAGTTTCCCTGACAAATTCACTATCCTTAATCTCATTATTCCACAATTAATCATGGGTTATCTTACTCCGCAAAGCGTCTTCCCGTGAGGGCTTTCACCATAAGGGGACCACTTTGGAGTTAATCCATATTTACTTCTTATCAACCATGAAAAAGCAATAATGAGTCATATTTACATCAAACAATATTGGGTCCATTACCCAAACCTTTGTGCTACGAGGCTTTCTTCAAGGGTTGACATCAATGACAACCAACCTTAATCAACAAAACTAACAAAAGAAAATAGAATACGAGTACACTAACCTATGATTAATCAACTAATGAGTTTATGTCTCTGCACACTTAAAACTCCCAGTTGTCTTGCATGTGAAGAAAACCTGGAATAGCCTAGTGCTAGCATTCCCAGAACAAATTCAAAGGTATTTTTGGAGCAAGAATATAAGAGCAGAGTAATAAACATACAGATCTGGTGACCTTGTAGTGATGAACACTTATAGTAAAAAGAAATTTAATACAAATAATTCATGTAATACATGATTTAACATCAAGTATAAATCAATGATATTTAAATGAAATACTGATCACATATGTAATATATGAACAACAAATTACAGACAGAATTAAAGTGCTGAATAATATGAAATATCCTATGATCATAAGACTAAACTTGTATAAGCATAATAACATTCCATAATATAAAAGGAAAAACACAATGGGTAAGCGCCACGTTGGTCTAAAGCCAAGGAGTGAACATCTTGTCCATTTCATTCTTGAAATTTATATGTCCATAATTTTTCCAAATCAAAGATGTCTTTCACTACTAAGAGTGACCTTTATTTAAACTAGTTCAAGATTCAAATGCTCTTATCATACAAGATAGAGTTGAATCCACAAAAATCAGATAATATTACAAAAATAGTGAAATAGAAACCACTCATGCATGAGTTGGTTTGTCAAAAATAAACCAAAGTTTTATAAACATAAAAAATATAGAAACTACTAAATATTTGAGCGTATGATTCAAGGTGTTTGCTCCAAGCAATCAACATCATAATCACCCATTTTATGCAAATAGAAAAAACGATTTGATATTCAGAAAAACAATACTAATTATTATTCAAAAGAGATTGGCTACAGAATCATAGATATTGTAGATAGTCTTATTTTTAGCAAATGAAATAAAAAATTAGATCTACCTATTTCAATTTTTCATAATAGAATTGAATAAAATCAAAACAAAATCATTTTACCATTAGAAATTAGCCAAAGAGGGATCTCACAGTTCAGAATTTATAATAGCTTTAAAACCGGTTGTATTTTTTATTATAATATTCCAGGTCTTCTTGAATATTTTGTTCTCCCTCTCTGTGTGTGTCTTAAAGTCGAGGTTATCTTGTTTCAACAGAGCATTATGAGAAATCAAGGGTTTGACTTGAGCCTGCAAGAGAAGAACATCCCTATAGTAACACTCTATCCAGTCTAGGTAGCTATCACAGTGTACTGGGGTAATGGTAGACCGACGTGGAAGACAGTCGACAATGGGTGCTTTATTTTTACCCATGGATTGTTCCAGGTCACGACCGATACCTGAAAAACCTTCTTTTCCCTTAAGACACAGGGGTAAATTAGTCACGAAGTCATACTGTTCAACATGGGTAACAACCTCTTTCCTAGGGCACTGATTTTCTGGGTCTTCACGAGCCGAGAAATTGTCTATCTCCCGATCTGAACAATGATAATCGATCTCGATCAGATCGATCGAGCTCAGATGATTACTCTTTTGATTTATTAGTTTTCTAGAAATTAAATGACCAACATTCTTATTCCTGAAACTTAAATCTATGCTCTGTGGTTTCTTTCCCTTACGAAAATTCTTCACAACAGGTTCATCATTATCGTTTAAATTAAAATCGTTCATAGGCACAAGATGATCCTTTTCTTTTAATTCGGTAATTACTTGTTCCATATATATTCTAAGTGAAAACCTACACAGTAATTCCTTATCCACAGGGGTTTCATCAACGATAAAAACTAGTTCATTAACTTCTGAGCCATCTAGTGAATTGACGACTTGGATTTCAATCAATGGTCTGTCCAAAATAGGGTTTACAATTAAATGAGGGCTGACTATATCGTCAACCTTGGTGAATCCATTTTATATTAGGAAACCCTCCCAACTGTCACTGATTTGCGACAAGTGATAAACCAACAGGAGCTTAATGAGCCCGTGGTGAAACAAACTCGAATTGATACTCTGTCACTTAAAGCACTTAGACATTTTGTAAAGACTCGTCAATAGGTAAAAAGGAATATCCAACTCAAACCCTATAAAAACCATAAGAAACCGGATGTGGTACAGAAAAACGAACCCAACCAACCTTCACATGTAACAAACTACTTCAAAATTAAAAGGAGACTGTGCCATCTAGGTTTTAGCAGAGCAATAGGAATACCTTTTGTACATCAAGTAGTTTTGTGAGAATCCATGAATAAAATCCATGGGACATATTCTATTTTAGCGTTCTTAAACCACCTCTCACATTTTAATGGGAGTCTTGTCGCCCTGCTCATGAAATCCTTTGTTAATTCCAACTGTATATCCATAACCTTAGCCCTGAAACCATCGAATGTTTGTGCAAAGGCTTGTGCAACCAAGAGTTTGTATCCCTTGAACTTCTTGAGGAACACATCCCACCCATGAGCCTTCAGGTTGTTAATAGATTCATCATGGGATATCAAATCTTGGCATCCGTTCGACTCGCTACGAACCACGGGTGCCATTACCACTTTGACAAGGATACACTAGATATCACAAGGGGTAGGTTTAGGTTTATGTTGGCATAGGTGCAGCCCTAGGGTTCAACGCTACAACAACAAACCAACAAAACCCTAACTACCGGCCCTTTTGGCAACACCTGCGAAGCAGATGAAGTATCACTCGAGGTAGAGGCAGGGGTGGTTGCAGGACTCCAGTGTCTACAACCTTAGATGGGACACAGATATGTGACTATAACACCTTAACAGAGCACTTAGCAGTTATAGTTCATCAGTATTAAACTAGTATCTACTTCACAAATAAACCCTAATTATAGAGCATCACAGTATTCATCCATATCTAAGATATTTAAGAACTAAGAATATTTACATAGGTCAGATCTAACATCCATACACATTATTAAGCACAAAGAATCAATAGATCTATCTATCATTTATCTATATCAAAGCACTAAGCAAGTAAACACATAAACACTTCAATACATCACACAAAGAATAGAAACACAAGATGTATGTGGTTCAACCCTGCCCTGGGGATATGTTCACCAACTCTTCTCTTCTTTATTATCTTGCTCAAGATTCTTACAGGCACATAGCATCAAAATCCTACTCTGCAGAAGACAGGAGATTTGCGCGCACTCCGTTGAATCCTCCTTCTTCGAGATAGGGTACAACACTAAGCCTTTACATAGTCTCTTACAATTACTTGCACTTAGCCTTGCAAGCCTCACACAGTATGCACAAAGCACTTACAGTCATTACTTGCACCACTACTTACAATCCTTCAATCACATAGATCGAACACTAGCACTTAACGCCCCTTACTTACATCACCTAGCTACTTATTTATACATTACAAAAACGGGCCTATACATGGGTAAACCCATGGGATGACATTCCCATACCCTTTACATAAGCCCAAAACCCAAAAATCCCTAAAATGGGCTGAGGTCCCGTGATCTATGCTTCGTCTTGTGCCTCACCTTCGATAGCCTGTTGAAGTCCAAAAAACAGGTCAAACATGAACAAGAATCCTCAAAACTTGGTCAAGGGCCAATAGGCCCCCAACACTCACCTATGAATCATTCCAAGTCACTCTGATCTAGGTATTTATTCTTCAAAATCCTCGATCTTGGCTCGAACTACTTCGACTTGTTGCTATGCCATGACATCCTATTCAGTGAACTCTTGGATAACAACTTCATTGACAGGTCCCTCTAGGTGTTGTTCATCTGTGGTGATGAATTTCTCCAGTTCTTCTCCTTGGCCTTCGATCTCTGTGAACAATTGGCAAGCCTCATCCTGTACAAGTTGGAGCCTCTAAGTCACTTCCATGACTCTTGGGATCACTTCATTCTTTCCATAGCTGACAGGGGCTTCAACTGCGCCTGTATTGTCTTTTCTTTCTTCTTCACCTCCTAGAGATGTGACTCTAGTGCCTTTAGTTCTTGATTCTCAGTGAGTCACTCATATGTTTGGGCACTGTGATCACTTAGTTTCTTTCATTCCATGGTAAGGGCCTTTATTCTCTCAACTGTTCTACGAGAAGTTTCTTCTCTTTGATCCCTCACATCCTATGGAGTGTCGGGCATTGTGCGGAGCTCTAAATATGCTATTCTTTATTGTAGTTGTTGGATAGCTTCTATGAGATTCTCTACTTGATGTGTGACTTGGTATTCTGCCTTTATCTCTAAGCCTGTCATAGAGTGGAGTGCTCTATTGACTGCTTCTTTCACTTCGAGTTGCTCTATGAGAAATTGTTCTTTTTCTTGTTGCATATGTGTTTTATCCTCTTCAAAATTTGCTTGGAGAGCAACCTTCTCCTACTCTGCAGCTCTTTGTTTTTCTACAAGTACTCCTTTCACTTTATTCAAGGATTGAGTTGCTTGTTCTGTTTCTTCTTTTTCTAGACGAAGGTGAGCTTTGGTCGCATCTACTAGTTGACATAGTTGGGTTGGCTCATCTACCAACTTTGGTTCTCCCAATGGTAGGGGAGTAGTGGATATTGCATAACTGGACTGAAGGGCCTATTGTACCCCTTGGAGTTCGACCTCAATTCTATCATATATTTTCTCCTGCTTACCTTCTTGTTTCTCTAAGAGTTCGTGTGAGGTGTCATTTACAACTTCTATGATGAAGTCAAAATCATCGGTAGTGAGTATAGTCTGCATCTTGGTCAAGGTGGCTCTGGATTTCTTCCGGGAAGAAGGTTTCAGGGGAGAAACCTTCCTCTTCTTTAGGGGATCAACCTCATCTCTAGGCGGTGTTACTTCACCTTACTTATGTTCAGCTTCTTTTTCATTTATTTCTTCTACTTCGTCATAACCCCCTCGGTCAGGTGATACTGAAGCAGTCTTGTCTATGGCACCACTTAAGTCTTAGACCTCTTCAGTCTTCTTCCTTCTGTTGGTTCTGGGTGTGTCATTTTCTCTGTGAGTGGCCTTTGGGCTGTCCAATTCGGGGTTAGACATATTTGTAGGGTCAACAGGGATAAGGAGGTCCAATGACTAGTCCTTAGTGATCTCCTCAAGGTATTCTTCTGTGAGTTTGTAGTATGACTGAAGCTACTCCTTATGTTCATCTGCTCCTGAGGTAATATAGATGAAGTGTCAATCTACGCAAAACTTCATGAGGGGTCAGAACCTCTGTAGGGTGTTTGAAGTCATGCGAGGTTCAACTTCGATGACTCTCTTCAGTTGGAGATAATATGTGTGGAAGATTGCATTCGGCTACCATTGTTTTCTCATATCACTTGAGTACCAGAGTGTGATGAACCTTGCAGCAAGAGGCTCGAATGGCTCAATATCTAGGAAGGTCGCACCTTCCCTCATCTCCCAAGAAACACACGCGATGAGGATCAGGAGATAGCTAAAGTGAAACTCGTAGCTTTGATCCTGTGCTTCGTGGCAGTCTAGTTCTAGCAAGTTAACTAGGTACTTCACCCAGTTCATCTGTAGGCCTTCCATGCATTTCCCTGTGAGGTCAACGACAAAGCCTGTGAACTTTGTGGGTCTGTTTTTCCGTACTAGCTTTCCTGCAATTAATTGGCATGCTAGGTGCACTGCGCCATTCTGGATGGAAGCTATCTTGTAGCCTTACATCCCCTTCTCAACATCACCGTAAGTATCCTTGATCTTCTATGCTAGTGTGCGATCTGTGGCTTTTCCTGGATAGAACTCCTACAGGTTGTGTCCTTGCATACTCAATCTGGTGATCCTATGGATCAATGTTAGATCGATTATGATATGGGGGTCTAGCCATAAGTAGCTTCCATGGTAACATGAAAGTAGTAGCTTGACACAGGCGTTCACTTCCTGGTAGATAGATCTATGTGTGAGATTTTCATTACATTCAGTAGGGTGGACTGTACGAGGTTCAAATTCCATGGCTGGAGGATTATATTTGAGTTCTTCCCCTTCATCCTGGTCAAGTATTTATATGCGGCGATCATACTATGGTTCTTGCGATCTCCTAGGTTGAAGTCATTGAACTTCAATGTGGCGATATTGTCCTCCCTCACTCAAACTACATGTATCCCCATCAGGAGGTATGTAGTAACCATGGTGTACTTGAAATCTATTTCCACACTATCATGACTCACTGCGCCAACCAAAGGTAGGATGTAGTCAGGTAATATGGTCGAGATCAGCTTCACATTTTCTAGGTCATCTTTGTGCTTGGTTCTCTTTTCTGCTGATGGTCAGGATGGTCCGGCTCTGTGAGCAGTCAACGGAGAGTCTTGCACTCCTCTCGTTGATGATACTTGTACACCAATAGACATTACTCTTTCAGACATTACACTCTCAGTCATGAGGTCGATGAGTACCTCCTTCATAGACTCTTCGACTGCACTAAGTTCTTCGGACATGCATTCTCGTGATTGAATATCTTGGGTTTGAAGAGTAACTGCTCAATGCAATGGGATGGACAGTGATAACATGAAGGTCACTATGAAAAATCAACTAATTTGTGGGATCATATAATCACGGTTGGAAAAAGTGGTGTTGGTGCATGGATCGACAAAATAAATTGATAACTTGAAAATGGATCTCTTGCAATGGGTGAGAAGCCTTCATTAACTCAGTTCTGTCCATTACGGTGCATTCCCAACGGTCTTATGGTGAACTTTCTGACCATAAATGTCGTTCTACCCATTCGATGTGTCGGTCTAATGGTTATACCATTCCCAATGGCTATATTTCTTCACCATGGAGAAGTGCCATGTGGTGATGTTTCGATATCCAGGCACAGTTCCAGTTTTGCAAAATTTCCCTCTTCGAAGTTCCCTCTGGAACCTTCTGTAACTTTTTGATCTTAGATTTCCTCTTACTTAGTTTTATATCCTTTCTCCCAGTGAGCTTTGTCTCGGTGTTCCGCTTTCCATTATGATTCTTATCTTATTTTTGTATAGTAACTTCATGCTATTGAGATTCTTTCCTAAGATTCAAGGGTAATACTTCTTCGTTATCTAGGGTAGGTACTTCAGTCTTCTACAAGTCTTCTTGTGTTCTTGCAACTTCAACATACAAGTCTCTGGTGTTAAATAGCTTCGCTCTGTTCTCCTGTTCTTCAATCAAGTGTGTGATCCTCCTAGTCATGAAATCTTTTAATTCTTGCTTCTTCTTCTCTAAGACTTCTTGTTCCTTCCTTTTGGCCTGATCTCTTTCAATCCAAGGTTTTCCTAGAAATATAGAAAATGGAGCAATGTTCTCAATAAATTTTACAATCTCAAAATCTTCCTCTGTCGAAGTTCCATGAGAATTCATAGATGTCCGAGTGATCTTTCTGCACAGGGTTATCGATTTTCCTTTGAATAATCCTATTCCTCCCAATGAGGGAATCATAGCAGGTTTTCCTAAAGTTTCCCAAGTTTTTTCTGTCATAATATTCACCTGTGTTTCCTCATCTAGAACACAGTCAATGTCGAAGTCTCCTATTCTTTCTTCTATGCACTCTTTTTCTTTGAATACCTCTGATAGGTTGATATTTCTATGCTCATTCAGGGTTTCTTTCATTTGTAGCAATACTTCTTCTGATTCTTTTTAGGGTTCTGCCATAATCTTAGTTTCCGGATCTTCTTTAGGGTTTTCTTGTCTCATATTCATTCTTTCAAGCTTAGCAATCATTCTAGGGAAATCCAATACTTCATGGTCCATAGCTTTACAATAAAGACAACTAGGTCTTCTACCAGGGCATAACTTAGCCATATGTCCAGGTCTTATGCAACTATAACAAAGATTTAATCCTCATTTTCTTTTAAATGATCCCCAACCTTTCATGTTCTTCATGCTAGGATCATAGTAGCTAACCTGCAAAAAAATATTTCTAGGATCCTACATCCATTTGTTATTCCAAACATTCTTTCTATGCATAGGTATAACATATCTTTCACTATTCTTATCAGATATACTAATATCAAATCTTAGTTCATCTATCAGTGCCCTAGTTTTCAAGATAGGACAAAACATACCTAGATCCATACTTTAAAAACAAAATTTTCCACTTATCTTACTTCTATAGAGCACAAACGTTATAGATCTTACCTCTTTTCTTCAGATCTTACATCTTTTCTTCAGATCTGACCTCTTTTCTTCAGATATGACCCTTCCTCTTAGCATAGAGCCTCACAGATCAAGTAGTACTGCCTACTAGGGAAACATTTCTATGCACAGAGATTTTCTCTTTTTCAATTCAGATCTTCGCACAAAGCTCCTTTTTCCTCAATTCCCAACAATCATAGTTCTAGGTCCTGGCAATAGAACCATTTGTTGGCATAGGGGTAGACCCAAGGTTCAATGCTACAACAACACACCAACAAAACCCTAACTACCGACCCTTTTGGCAACACCTGCGAAGCAGATGAAGTCTCACCCGAGGTAGAGGCAGGGGTGGTTGCAAGACTCTAGTGTATGCAACCTTAGTTGGGACATATATCTGTGACTGTAACACCTTAATAGAGAAATTAACATTTATAGTTCATCAGTATTAAACCAATATCTACTTCGCAAATAAACCCTAATTACAGAGCATCATAGTATTTATCCAGATCTAAGATATTTAAGCACTAAGCATATTTACATAGGTCAGATGTAACATCCATACACATTATTAAGAAAAAAGAATCAACAGATCTATCTATCATTTATCTATATCAAAGCACTAAACAAGTAAACACATCAATACATCACACAAAGCATAGCAACACAACATGTACATGGTTCACCCCCGCCCCGGGACTACGTCCACCAACTCTTCTCTTCTTTATTATCTTGGTCAAGCTTCTTACAGGCACATAGCATCAAAATCCTACTCCGCACAAGACAGGAGATCTGCGCGCACTCCGTCAAATCCTCCTTCTTCGAGCTAGGGTACATCACTAAGCCTTTACATAGTCTCTTACAGTTACTTTCACTTAGCCTTTCCATCCTCACACAGTATGCACAAAGCACTTATAGTCATTACTTGCACCACTACTTACAATCCTTTGATCACATAGATCAAACAATAGCACTTAGCACCCCTTACTTACATCACCTAGATACTTATTTATACATTACAAAATAGGGCCTATACATGGGTAAACCCACGGGCCGACATTCCCATACCCATTACATAAGCCCAAAACCCAAAAATCCCTAAAAGGGGCAGAGATCAAGCGATCTTCATTTTGTCTTGTGCTCTTCCTTTGAAAACCTGTTGAAGTCCCAAAAATAGGTCAAACATGACCAAGAATAATCAAAACTTGGTGAAGGGCCAACAGTTTCCAAAGGACGAGAAACAAAGACATGTCTAAGAGAACTGTGATGGAACGAAAAATGCAAGTTTTGTGGACTGTCATAACTCGAATAGAAGGGTTAGGGAAAACGAAAAACAAAGGGCTCGTAAAACTACAAACCATTTCTCATAATGAGTGCCAAACCCCCCACAGTACGGAACCCTATATGCATAATGAATGATATCATTAATATTTTAGGTGAGGAAGGTGAATTAAAAATGTAGGTATATCATGCCTGTGCAAAAATGACATGAATGCTGATATGACTGTCAGGTTTTATGAAAACCATATCAAATTTTAAGCCAATGTTTAAATGCATTCAATAAATTCACAAATTAATCAACTATAGAACAAATGAATTCATGATAACCATAATACACAAAGATTTCGATAGTGGATTAATCAACAATTTCATAAGATTTGAGTTTTAATCATATATGGGTACCTTTTAAAACGATATTTCTAAGGTAAAAGATATGAAACCAATCCAAGTTTTATATTTAAATTCATGCTTACAGTAATGAATTTAAAACAAAACAAAACGAACAAAAATACACATGAAAACTTAATAAGGTAAGCTTAACCCAATCATCGCTTCAAAACTCAGAAATATAAACATTTACAAATAGGAGGTGATGGAGGCTACATAAAGATATGATCTTTTGTGGGGACTTTGATTGTGATAAGAATAAAATAAATAAATTGTTGGTTGCCAACAATCCTTTAACTAATAAAAGAGATCATCGACCCTTGGCAAAGGGTACTTGTTCTTTATAGTCACTTTGTTCAATTGCCTGAAGTTAATGGACAATGTCAATGTCCCATCTTTTTTCTTCAAAAATAAGACTGGGGCACCCCAAGGTGACACACTTGGGCATATAAACTTGTTATTCAATAGATCTTCAAGCTTCATTTGCAAATCCTTTAGCTCTTTTGTACTCATTTTGTAGGGAGTATTTGATACTGGAGGTTCTCTAGGCATCAAATTTATAGATAAATCAATATCTCTCTTTGGGGGTAGTTCTGGTATCTCCTTGAAAACATCCTCAAAATCTTTTAGGACCCAGTGATCCTCTAGATTTGGAACCTTATCCTTAGGTGCTTCTTCCATATGGGATGAAAATATTTGGCAACCCTTCCCGTAACACTTCTTTAGCTGCAATGTTGAGATCTCTCAGACAGTAACTACCCTAGGAATTCCTTGGATTGTTTTTGGGTTCCCTTCCTCATCCAAGAAAGTAAATTCCTTGTTATGACAGTCTAAGACAACATAGTGTTGGTCCATCCAATCCATACCAATCATACATTCATATGAACCCAATGGTAGGATGTTCAAATCTTCCTTGGTACTTAGCCCATTCATGTCCACTGGACATGATTTAACCAACTCAACAACTTTTCTCTTGGCTCCTGTAGCTAGTTGTACTAGCCAAGATTTCTCATGCTTTCTTCTTGGGAAAGGAAATATTTCCACTACCTTAGGATCTATATAGTTATTACTAGCTCCCGAATCTATTAAAATAATAAAGGTATGGTTATTGATCATACCTTCTACTTCAATCATGTGTGATTGAAACTCTTATTGCTTGTTTTCTAGGGCTGCATAGATCCTAGGTACATTTTTGCCCATGTCCTCCACTGTTTTTTCTTTTTGTACATTGTGGAAAAATCTCACTTTTTCACTTTTGTGAGGACAATATATGTACTTATGGTTTCCTTTACAACCCCAACATTGAATAGGGGCATGCCTTGGCCTTTTCCCACCTACCTTAGCCATTATGTGCTCTCTAAAAGATGGTTGTTCTTGAGGACTATTTCTGAAAAAGGGTGGCTTTTTCCCCTTCTACCATCGTTCCTTCTTAATCCTCTTCTTGTCTTCCCAATCCTTCTGGAATGTAGGATTTCCTTTTTGTTGATCATATAATCACTTTTTCCTCCTTATGGTCTCCTCTAAAGTCTTGGGATCATCATAGTGGATTTTATCACTGATGAAAGATGACAACCCATTTAGGTACCTCTGAATATTCACTGTCTCATGTTGGTTGTGGAGCCTGATTATCTTCCTGATTCAGAGGTCCTTGCTTTCAACCATGTTTATACCCCATGAAACATTTACACCCCAGAAGTATGTACACTCTTCCACGCGAGGGAGTGCAGAGCCCCCTCTGTGGGGTCCAGGGGGACTATCCCCCCGACTGGGGGATTTGGGGGCAAGTGGGCCCCCAACGAGGTTTTAGGGGCGAAGCCCCCAAAGAAAAAATTGCCTTGTAAAAGTATATTGTAATTTCATTGTAAATCTGGACCGTTCATTATAAGGTCACTGATCTAATGGTAGAGATTATGTTAGGGTTTTTTTCCCTAGAAGGCAACCCTGTTTTATGAGGGAAATTTATTGCGGCTATGGTTGA
>SNQJ01S0072742.1:69225-81026 GCA_010110895.2 Picea sitchensis
CTGTGTTTTGTTTCTGCATTTGTTTTATTTTATTACTCCGTGGTCCTGTTTTTCTAACATCTCATCCTTGATGAAGGAGACATACTTCAACATTTCTAAAATTATTCTTTCATACTCATCAATGGTCATGCTTCCCAGTTCGAGTTCAAATAACTCTTTCATATTTTTTTCATAATACCTCTTGGTCAGGTATTTCTTCTCAAAAGTATTCTTGAATTAATTCCAAGTAAATTTCTTCTCTATGATGTGCTTCACTTGCACAAGCTGATCCCACCACATGGATTCCTTTCCTTTCAGATGATAGATAGCAATTATTCCTTCTGCATAAGAAGAGTAATTGTGCAATTGGAAATATTTTCTCATGCCCAACAACCATGTCCTAACATCTTCATCTTTCTTGTGCTCTCCATCAAAGGTAGGAGGTTTGATATTGTTCATTTCTCCTTTCAATTCATCCACCCCATACCACCTATGATTCCTGACAGGGGATGGACTTGAGTTGTTGTGTGATTTCCTGTTGGAATGCCTTTGGGAGTGATGGCGATGTCTGCTGCCACTCCTTGATCTTTCTTTTTCCTCAGGGGTCTCGTGGCTTCTTGATTTGTTGGAGCCACTCTCCTTATCCAAATTATTTTTAATTCTTTCCAGGCTTCGTATTAACTTCATGTTGAAGTCTTCCTTCTACTCCTTGTCTTTCATAAGCCTTTCATTATTAGCCTTGTGACTATGGAAATATTTTTGTAAATTTATAATGGTCTCTACCATATTTATGTTATCATCCTTTTCTTCTTCATGTCCATTGGAGTTTGTTCCTTCCATACCCAACTGGACATTCATTCCTCTACTTTCATATTCCTGGCTATAAGCCTCTTGTGCATCACCCGTCTCCCTGCACTTTGTGATAACTCTTTTATGTTATGGCGGTTGTTGATTTTGAAAAATGTGCAGCCAACATAACTTTGTCAGGCTATCTGTTCTCAATAATTTCATGTAAACATGAATCATTCTGACCCATTAATATATTAGACTTGTTTTATGTTGATTTCCTGAGAAATTGAAAGTTCGGATCCAATTTCTGGGTGAATATTTATCTTCTATTGCTCAAGACCTTTCCAATGCCTTCTTCCATGCTCAATTCTGAGTTTTGAGCAGGGAGTTATGGATACCTGAAAAAATTGTCTTTCCAATAATGCAATACTGTACATGGATTCTTCCAACTTAGAGTCAAATTAGCTCTTTGATCCATGTTGAATCCCTCCTTCAAGTTTACAAGCCTTCCTTACTGCTTTAGGTGTAGATCTGTACAATTAAAAATCCCACAGGCTCCTTCTATAAGCCCTTTTGTGTTCTTAAAATAAATTTTCAAGTGCTAACCCCTTTTCTTTGGCCCCCTAATTCATGTGACCAAGGGTTGTGACCTAGTGCTAACAGTTGGGCACTTATCTGGAGCCTTGGTCTTCAGAGCTTCAGAGATTTCCCTTTCCGCACATCACAAACATCCTGGACCACCAAATTGGCCAACTCGCAAAGGATGGTGGATCTATGTTCCACATTCTATGTTCAGATCTACGGTGGATAGGAGATCCGAGACTCCGGATTCGACGATTTCCAAAGAGCATCTCAACAAATCTCCTGAAGTGTCGATTCACCAGAGATTCAATCTATTTCCTCCCCATGCTATCTCCAAATCAACGGTCATGATTAACTACAAACTTTGAGAGTTCTCTACTCTCAACAATTGTGCAACTCAAATCCTCCAGAGTACCACTACTCTAGACTATGTGATCTGGTGCCAAGTGTCCTCTGTGATCAACGATAGAGATGGACTCCAACATTCAGGCCTCCAGAAATCCTCGACCTCAACTAATTATTCCTTGAATCCTCTAGACAACGGGATCTACTATCGTGTGTCCTCTCCCAATGAACGATGAGGATTTACTCCTCTCTTTGGAGCTTTGGGACTCTTCATTCTTAACAAATCTTGACCAAGTTCCTCCAGAGTGCCAAGTATCCAAAATTCAGGATCTAGTGCCATGTGGTAGATCACTAGAAGCAGACACCTGGCCAAATCCAAGGGGTGACATGTGTCAAGATCTAAATGGAAAATCATCCTTTCAAAAGTAGATAATACATTGACACATGGCATGCATCATGTGTGTCCACATAAACCCCAGGTGACATCACCGCCATGTCACTTCGAAACTTCGGGACTTCAGGACACAGGAACTTTGGAGGTCCAGAAGTTCTTCCAACAATTTTCCCTAAACACCAAAATCTTGAAATGCCTAACCTTCCAGGGCCCATGAAGTACAATTGTCAAAAATCAAAGTCATGATACGTGGCCCCTCCCATTGAGTGATACATGTTAGGTTCCAATCAGTCCTAAGGGCCTATCAAAAGTACCAAAACAAGTGACAGGTGGAAGACCTAGGTAGGTCCACATCACCCTAGGTGATGTCATCTTTCCACATCACTTTGGAACTTCCAGACTTTGAGGATTTCCTGCCTTCGACATTCTCTCCAAGATGTCGAACTTTCGAATTTTCGAACCATCGAATTGGTCCATGTCACCCTTGGTGACGTTGTCATGTCCCATCACTTCGATAATTTCTTCACATTAACACTTTGTCAAAACTTTTGAACCGTCGAATGTCGATGACTACCTCTCGTAGCTTCGTGACTTCGGAAATTTCTCTGTCGTGCAACATCCAACATATTTACTCGAATGTTGAAGTGTCGAACCACAAGAGAAATCCAATGACTCTCCTCCTCCGAATGGTCTATGACTAAGAATCACTCTAGGACTTCGGAGGATTTAGTTGTTGAACACCCGACAACCCAAAGCTACCGAACTGCAAAACATTGCTTAATCTGTGGACATGTGTCCCTAGAAAATGAATGGTCTGGATTAGTTTTGGACTTCATGACTTCGACATTTTCCCCTCCTTATTTCTTTAAAATGGTCAGAAGGGAGAAATCCAAATGGATTCAGTGCTTAACCTCCATGCATATCCTCCCAATATGATGATTGTGGGGAATCTGTCTCCCTTCAAAAAGATCCAATGACCCAATTTAACTTTGCGACCCAATACCATGCCTTTCGTGGTTTATCAAACCACTATTCCTCCTAATTTTTTGAACACAATCAAGGTTTTCCCCAACACCCTCCTGACACCCTGTACATCAATTCTTGTGGAATTTAAAATCCAAATTCCACATTCGTGGCCCATCCAGGTTAAGTGTGGAAACCATGGGCTATGATACCAATTTGTAGCATCCTCCGGACACTCGTGAAAGGGACACGCCACTAACTCAAAACAACCTCGCTATTATACCAATTTGTAGCACACCCAACCACCCAGGCTAGTCATGCTACTTGAAACTATCATGCTATGATACACATATTTATATCTAATGTAATTTTAAATAGACATAAACTTTATGTTCATACACATATTCATGCATAAGAGATAGTGATACATACATGAAATAAACACAAGAAATTCAGATAACATTATAACACATGTACAAGATACACATCATACAATTAACATAGAATTTATACTTATCTTTTTATGAGAATACCACTGACTGCGTGTAGAACTTCCATGAACCTCCCAAACTTAGACCATTCTACACCAAGCTATCAGCAGTGGGTCACCCCCGAGCTGGGACTAAACTCCACATAGGGAAAGGGAATCCTAAGCTAGGATAAGGATATGGGAAGCTGCACAATGCTACAGGAAGGATTCCCTCCAAGGATCCTACTTACTCCCACCGCTCATAGACTCTTATTCCCCACATGCCTGTCCCACCCCAGGAATATGCACCTTCAATGTTCCATAGTCCATCAACTACTCTGCTTCCCTTCCAGGGTTTCAAGAACAGGCCGGATCATGAAATCTTAGAGCTCTGTAGCTACTGCTGGACTCCCTCCAGGAGAAATCACTTCCCCAACATTCTCTCTCACCTGGAGTGAGTGGCTCATAGGCCTGACAACCTTCTTCTTCAACCACGGGAATGACAACCCACCTATTCAAACCACAGTAGAAAAATCGAGTAAGGCAAGGGACAACTCAAAAAATTACAGAGGTTCATGATGACAGAGGCTCAACAATGGAGAAAATGGATAAATTTGTGTTCTTTCTTAGTGCGTGCGTGAATTGGACAAGGGATGGAAAGAATCGTGAGTGAACTCATGAGGAGTGATTGCAAGAAATGGTCAGAATGTTGAGAATGTTGAAAGAGAAAATCATGAGAGCTAGAATGGTGAGAGTGAGAATCGTGAGAGAGCCCCCACAATGATGGAATTCCCCCACGTAAATTTGCATGCATCCTGGATAACACTTGGCTCTCCAGGAGATCATTCCTCTCCATGCAGAGTTTCTTTCCTCTCCCCAAAGGAACTTAGCATAACTGGTTTTATTTCCCCAAAATTTAGTAATTAAGGAAATACATTATAATATTCCCTTGGGTTAAGCCCCCAAGCTTAGCTCCTTTTTCCCGGCCTCTCACCCCCCTTCCCTTTCCCTTCCTAGTGGAGCTTATTCCTCCATAACTCTTTCTACATAGTTGGTCTACACACAACAATGTATTTTTATTAATAATATGCATAATTACATATACAAAAATAGGCTCACTGGCCTTAGCATCTAGGCTCTATGGCCTAATAACATATAATCCTCCCAACTTATAAATACTTAGCTCACCAGCCTATAATATTCATTAAACGTTATTACAATTCAACAAGGGATCGACCTTGGGGTATTACAAAGCATGTCCTCAATTATCTTGTTAGTCCTTTCTATTTTCCTATCTGACTCTGGATGATATGTTGTACTAAGATTTAAATTTTTCCCAAAGCCCTTGAAAAAACCCTTCCAAAAATTTGAAGTAAACTTTGGATCTCTGTCTGAAACTATTTCCTTAGGCACTCCATGTAGCCTAACAACTTCTTTCACATAGATATCTGCAATATTTTTTGCATTGTGTGTAGTATTTACTGGAATAAAATGCACTGCTTTAGTCAATTTATCCACCACCACCATGATGGAATCATGTTGCTTCATTGTTCTGGGTAGATTATTAATAAAATCAACTGTAACTACTTCTCACTTCCATTCTGGAATGAGAAATGGCTATAGAAAAAATGATGGGTTTTTATGTTATGTCTTTACCTTTTGGAATTATAGACATCTGGCTATATAATTAGCCACTTTTTTCTTCATTCTTGGCCAAAAATATTGGCTTCTTACTACTGTAATTGTCTTTTTATATTCTAGGTACCCCGCATATAGCACATTATGCATCTCCTTCAACACTACATTTTTCATCTCCCCAGAATTCCACACATACACCTTACCTTTGTACATGAGAATTCCATCTTCTTTCAACTCATAATAATTAAAATTGTGCTGAAAATTACCTTACTGTAATGTCTCTTTTATTTTCACATAGTACTTATATGAATTTTTTGTTGGAATAATTTTGTCGTTCATATATGTCATGTACACGTTGATGACTGAAATATGCACTTCATGAGATCTCCTGCTCAACGCATCAGCCTCCTGATTTTTCTTTCCCTTTGTATGATTAATTTTGAAGTCATATTCTCTCAGAAATTCGAGCCATCTAGTTTTCCCAGCATTTAGTGTTGGTTGTCCAAACAAATGCTTCAAACCACAGTGGTCTCTCTTTAGCTCAAATTTCTTATCCATAAGGTAATTCCTCCATATTTTCAATGCATGTACAATAGCTTCCAACTCCAAGTCATGTGTAGCATAATTCCTCTCATGCTCTTTTATTTTTCTGGACTCGTAGCATACCACATGGTACTTTTGACTAAGAACTCCACTGAGTCCTTCCGTGCATGCATCAATGAACACAAAAAAATCTTCATTTGGATATTCAATCTTGAATATTGGTGCACTTGTCAATATTCGCTTCAAATGTTGAAAGATCTCTTCACACTTGGAAGACCATTCAAATTTTACACCCTTCTTTTGCAAAGAAGTGATTGGACTTGCAATCTTTGAAAAGCCTTTTATGAATCTTTGGTAATAACTGGAAAGAAACATGAATGATCTGACCTTTGTCACATTATTTGGCACTATACTTCCTCTAATGTCCTCTATATTCTTAGGATCAACTTCTATTCCTGTTGTTGATATTATATGCCCCAAGTAGTGAATCTTCTTTTGATAAGAGATGCACTTACTTAGCTTAGCATATAATTTGTGCTCTCTTAAAACTTGCAACACCATTCTTAAATGTTGTTCATGTTCCTATTCTTATTTAGAATAGACGAGTATATCATCTAAGAACATAATTACAAACTTGTTTAGGTGCTCCCTGAACACTCCATTCATCAGGAACATAAAAATTGCTCGAGCATTTGATATCCCAAATGGCACTACCGTGAATTAATAAATCCCATATATTGTTTTGAATGTTGTCTTTCTAATGTATTCTACCTTTATCCTTACTTGATGATAACCCAATCTCAAGTCAATATTGGAAAATATTCTTGCACCTTTTAGCTGATCGAACAAATCATCAATTCTGGGAAAATGATACTTATTATTTATGGTAACTTTATTAAGCTACTTGAAATCAATACACATACTTAAGGTTCCATACTTCTTCTTTACAAAAAGAACTGGGGCTCCCCAAGGTGACACACTTGGGTGTATATACCCCTTTTTTAACAATTCTTCAAGTTTCATCTATAACTCCTTCAATTATGGTGTACCCATTCTGTATGGTGTCTTAGACATTAGGGCAGTTCCTGACACCAAATCAATTGAGAAATCAATGTCTCTCTTTGGTGGAAATCCTGGGATTTCTCTAAAAACATATTCAAAATCCATTAAGACCAGATGGTCTTCAATTCTTGCCATTTTGTTTTTGGTTTCCTCCTCCATATGGGATGAAAACATCTAACCTCTTTTCTTGATGCTCTTCTTCAACTGCATAGTTGAAATATCTCTAATAGCTACAACTCTTGGAATGCCTTGAATCTTTCCTTTCTTCCCTTCCTCATAAAAAAATGTGATTGTCTTGTTGTAACAGTCTAGGAAAACATGATGTTTTTCCAACCAATCCATTCCAATTAGACAATCATATGAGTCTAATGGTGTTGGGTATGTGTTATATTATTTACACGAGTAGTTGTTGGAGAAATTTCTATTTTCGGCACACTAGTTTAGTGTGAGTAACACTAGTTCAGTGAGCGTTGACTGACTAGTTCTATTTTAGACTTTGTAATCTTAGACCATCACTATTATGCATGCATTCCTAATTATAGGATGCCATTGCCTATATGAGTGAAGATCACTCACTCATTAATAGGATCATAATATGCATTGATTCTCATTATTCATTGTGTATCTCTCTTCCTTTTCTTGATAAGCTTTGTTTGTGTATTCTTTAGCTAGATATCTTGTGCATGTTTCCATGAAACACTGACATGGTATCATAGCTACGCTACTTGGAGCAAGCTAGCCAAGACAAAGAATAAGGAAAATCAAAGTTTCTCCAAAAATTCGTGGTCGTACCTTTGAGTAGTGATTTCTCCAAAAATATTAAGTTTTTGAGGAAACGACTTGCACAGGAAGTAAATTTACCCATTCTACAAGTGGTTTTTCAACCGTTTGGCGAGATTCCTCACCGTTTGCTCAGAAAATAATCCAGAAGATAGCCTCTTGAAACTAATACGAATCTGTGGTAGTACCTTTCTACAGTGATTTCTTCCAAAATATTAAGTTTTTGAGGAAACAACTCATGTAAGAGGTAAACCGACCCATTCTACAAGTGGGTTTTCAACCGTTGGTGAGATTCCTCACCGTTTGCTCAGAAAGTAAGCCAGAAGATAGCCTCCTAAAACTTATACGAATCCGTGGTCGTACATTTCTATAGTGATTTCTCCTAAAATATTAAGTTTTTGAGGAAACAGGTCATGCAAGAAGTAAATCGACCCATTCTACAAGTGGGTTTTCAATCATTTGGCAAGATTCCTCACCATTTGCTCATAAATTAAGTCCGAAGATTGTCTCCTGAAACTGATACGAATTTTCACTTAAAGTGTCATTTCTGTCGTGATTTCTTAATTTTTCACTTGCAAATTGAGAGTAAATTTTTAGGGGTTATTAGAAGCAGTGGGAGAGATGGTTAGGACAACTATTATACAATCAAACTTGGTGGTAATCCTCACACTATATAATTATTTTTATTGAAATCCCAAGGCATAATTCCAACTCAGAAGGAAAGGACTTTATAATTTGACGATGGCAACAGAAACAAAACCTACATCAAAAATTGAGAAGATGAGATGGGTGAACCATAAGGATGGGGCCATAGGACTACTTCTTGAGTTAATCTCCACTGATATATGGTTTTATGTTGCCACATGAAAGACTCCAAAGGAGATATGGACCACCTTGGAAGGACTCTTTGGAAACAAGGATGAGATGCGAGGTCATATGCTTGAGGTAGAGTTGAATACCTTAGACCCTAAAAGTTTTTATAATATACATAATTTCTTTACTAAATTTAAATCTTTGATATTGAGCTTGGTTGAATGTGGTATTGACAAGTCTACACAAGAGAAACAACTTATTCTAACAATCTTGGCCAAGCTAGAACCAGAATACATTGTATATGTCTCCAATTTCCATTCTCGCAGATGTCTTTTTGGAACAAATTCGAAAATGCCTACGATGGCTCAGTTCATTCAGTCTCTCACACAAGAGAAAAAAAAACTCATACAGATGGGCCCCATGAAATATCCCAAATCACATGCACTCACCATGAATGATGGAAAAGGATCATCCAAACACAACAAAACGGAAAAACAGAACGAGAAGGAGGGATATTCCAAACCCTTCAACGATTCTTCAAGTTCTAGAGACTCTTCAGATTCTAAGAAGAAGAAGAAGGGAAATAAATGCACTTATTGCAATAAACCAAATCATGAAGAATCCACATGCATGAAGAAACAAATCGATCTTATGGCACAGACACTTCAGCAAAACAACCTTGGAAACTTCATTCCAGAGGGAGTCAAGAAGCAGAAGGAAGAAGATCATGCTCCTAAGAAAGGTAATCATCATGCTTTGGTTGAAATTAATTCATCATCTGATTCATGGATTATAGATTCTGGTGCATCCCATCGTATGGCAACGAAAGAGGAAGTTTTCTCGTCGTTGATTCCATGCTCAAGCCCCCCTATTCTCATGGGGGATGATACTCTAGTAGCAATAGCAGGAGAAGGGAGAGTGGAACTCCATAATGGCAGTTTTGAGAATGTTTTACATGTTCCAAATATTTCTATGAATATGCTCTCAGTTTATCAAATCACTCAGAAAGTTAAAAAGGTTGAATTTACATCAGATTCGGTTTCAATAATTGACATGCATGACAATTCCATTATTGCAATTGCTGAGGTGGATCACAAGTCAAGGTTGTATAAATTCATACTAAGTTTTCTAACGATGACTCATCTTTTCTAATTACACATAAGGAGAGTAATTTTCCTTCACCTCTAGGGAAACATGCATATACTCTTGTGCTTCCATCAGTTTCAGACATCAGAGATGATTCCATACACTCAGATTCTGTACATGGAATTAAGAAGGTAGTACATCTAGATAAGAAGCCAGAGCCAAATCTTTAGCAGATGCCCAAGAAAGAATAGACCACACTTCAGCCAGTAGGAAATCTTGCAAGGAATCCATTGTTGGCATGTTTTATAGGCAGCGCATGCTTTTCATTGATGGCAAGTACAACAACGATGATGGCTTGAGTATAGGAAGAATGTAATGGATGGGCACGAGAAGTATTTTGGGAAGACGCTGCAGAGAAACCTTGATAAGACCAAAAGAGATAGTGCAAAGGATGGTTGGCATGCTTTACAGGTAGTATGTGCTTGTCATTGATGGGAAGATCATAGTATGCAATGAAGGAAAAAGAAGGACAAAGTAAGCTCAGGAGGAATTAGCATAGAGCCGAACTCAGTGTGTGTAGGTGCGCACCAGGGATGAGGTTAACTCACTGCCAAAGCTCAAGAGAGATAGTGTACTCAGGATCTCAGGTGGATCAAAGGTCGAGGTCTTTGACACTTAGAAATTCTCCCAAGTAAGGAGGATGCGTAATCTCAGGAGGAGAAGCGTCAGTGATCGTTGGATCCCATCCTGAATTCCCGATGGCCGTCAGATCTGAATTTAGACAAGAAAAGCACGCTGAAGAGGAGGACAGATCTTAGACATTAGATCTAAGTGTGGGATCCGACCATTGTTGGATCAAGGAGAACATGCACATTCTTTAAAGTACAAGGAGTAGCGGGCTCACAAAATATTGAAAGAAGGAGGACCATCCATCTTCAGGAAGGACACGTGGACACAGATCAACATTTCGTTGAATGGAAAGTCAAAGGAATGAAATGCTCCAACATTTCAACTCGCAAAATCATGATATGTGAAACCGCAATATAATCTCGACCATTGGATTGAGGACAAATATGGACTGTTTATTAGACACAATGAAGGATCGTGGAGTTGCGAAATCACGATAAAATATTGATCGTTTATCCAAGAGGGACACGTGGGGAAAGATCGTCATTTCTCTGACTGGAGAGTCAGAGGAAAGGGGTTCCCTAACCTCTCGAAATCACGATATGAGAAATCATGACTTAACCACAGCTGTCAGATCAAGATGTGATCTGCATTATTGATCCAACTCCATTTCAGAGTTTCGCGGATCAAAAGTTGGAGATGTCAAAGAATATTAACCACAGGAATCCCGAAATTGCGATATGCGAAATCGTGACTTAATATGAGCCATCAGATCAAGGTTTGATCTGGACCATTGATCCCAGTCCATTTCAAAATTTCAAAAATCGAGAGATTGAGAAGTTAGAGACTCTCAACATTAGGAGTCCCGAAGTGTCGAAATGCAAAATCCCAAAACAAGACACGTCAGCAAAACTAAGAACACATGGCACAACCAGGCAATGACAAGTGTCAAGATGATTAATCATTTCAAGCACATGTAAGTCACAAATCAGAGTGACATGTGGTAGTTATTCAACACGTGTCAATCCACGTGTGATGTCAGTAGGTTTACACTACTTCAAAGTTTCAAAAATTGGGAGATGGAGATGTCAAGAACTCCTACCATAGGAGTCACGAAATCACGAAATGTGAAACACCAAAATCCCGTCAACCGTCCATCTTAGGGGGGTTATGTGGGCCGTTGATCTGACTCCCTTTCGGAGTTTCACGGATTAGGAGTTGGAAGCATCAAGAACATTCACCACAGGAATGTCGAAATCGCGATATGTGAAATCGTGAAATGATCTAAGCTGTCAGATCAAGTGTTGGTCGGGACCGTTGATCCCACGCCATTTCGAGGTATCGGGGATCGTGACTTAGAGAGTCGAGATGCCTCATCTCCAGAATCACAAAATTCAAAATTGCGAAAGCGCCTTATGCATAAGGTGTTGGCAAATTCAGTGGATAGAATGCAGTGATGGTTGTTGTCATTAATGGAAACAGTAGAGACAGTAGGATAAGAAGGATAAAAACCTGTGGGCATTTGGAAGTAAAAGCTCAGGAGGAACAGCCTTGAAGAAAAAACGCACAGCAAGATCTTACAGAGGAAAAAGGAAGAAGAGTCAGTGACCGTTGGATCCCATCCAAATTTCCCGAAAGAACCAGGACCGTCAGATCTGTAGAAGCTGCGAGAGAGATAAATTCATCGGAGAATCGGGGATCGCGAGTTCAAAGTGCAAAGAACACTTGACA
>SNQJ01S0072743.1:23950-37893 GCA_010110895.2 Picea sitchensis
TTGTTTGTCTTCCAGGACCTACCAAGGAGCTCAAGATCGAAGCTCATCTTGGACCTTGCAGGGACAAACGATGTTCATAAGGTACATACCTTCCTCCTTCTCTTTTGTTCATCTGCTTGATTAGATCTAAAAGGAAGTCAGTTTCCATGTTAAGCACCTTCTGTCTTAGAGTTAAGGGTCTAGCTCTCAATAGGAGATCTACCTATCCACAGGGAGATTTTCGTACAAGAGAAATTGGCAACTCCACTAGGGAGGAAATCTGATTTGTGTTTATTTTTTCAGATATTGTGTTGGCCCTTTGCCCACTCATTTGATCTTCTTCATTTAATTTTGTATTCTTAGAATGGTTTGATTGCCTCTTTGCGTCATCATGATCACCTTGATTGGTTGAATTTTCTTGAATTTTTGAGTTTCTGGGAACGTTTATGAGCTATTGAAGCAGAGCGCTTCCATGCCTATGTTATCAGAGCACCAACACTCCCTGATGGTCTTACACAGAGCGTTATAACTCTCTGGTTCCCCTTACACCAGAGCGCTCCCCCTTTTTTGTGAAAAATCCTCTAGTTTTTCAATTTTTTGGGTTCAGTTTCTGCTTTTTACATTTGCTCAGGGTCTCATACTTTTAGTCCATCTTGGTATTGGCCTTCAATACCCTATTTTCTAATGATTCATCCTCTTTTGTTTGGATTTTTGGACATTTTTCCTTACTTTGCAATTTTTCCTTCACGATTTGGAGGCAATTTGTCGTTTTCTTCTCGTTTGTCTGAATGAGAGAAAACTTTGTAAGGGGTTTCAAAGGTCTTTTCTACTTTTCTTTCGGATCTTTGAGTCATCTTGTCCAAGATATTTCTCCTTCCTTTTGAGTTTTTGGCTTTCTATTTTTTGTTTGATCATAACAAGGGTGTCTTTTGGTTTATGTGAAGTTTGCTTCTAGATTGTTTAAATCTTACAACTCATGAAGTATGATTAGCATAGGAATCTTTACATCTACTGGTTATCAATCACATATAAACATTTTAGCATTACAATGGATTTGATTGAGAACAAATTGATTGAGGGAATTCCATATTAGTGTTTGATAGTGAAAACAACTCTTTCTCTTTCCCTTAAATAGGCATTCATTGAAAGAAACGATTGCTTATCATATTTTATGATTTTTTTTGGGGGAATTGAGTCATTGTTCCATTAGTTTCACTTTCATACACCCTTTGAGTAAAGAACAGCTGTAAAACGAACGCTAATTAAAAAATTATCTAGAACATTTTTTATTTTTAGGATCTTCCACCAACATTAGATTAGGATTAGCACTTTGGATTAGGTTGTGAGTACAAATCTCCAAAGTTTTCAAAACAAACATTATCAGCCTGAGATACGGAGAGTCAAATCCAATTGTCGTATCGGTTTTCTGGGATCCCCCTCTCACACAGGGGTTACACATGAGGTCACACTCAGGAAAGCTACATATATTATCCCTCCGTGGTTTGATTGATTATAGTAGTCAGATCGTATTATGGGGGTCACTTGAAGGTATACCCACAATGTTGAGTGGAAGCCTTTCAATTTGACTTCGGGCTTGATACCCTACCCTTATGTTCAAACTAGAATGTCGACTGTACCCGCCCAGGGGCTGACTGCAAGTTGGTGACCTTAGTAGCCACAATATTTAGTTACTTACACAAGGTTACGGTGAGGGGAAGTCTCACTGTACCGGGAATAGACGTTGGTCAAACTCACTCGGGCTCCTTGGAGGGTAAATCCACAATTACTGCATGGAAGCTTGCACCAAGGTGAAAGTCCGTTAAACAGGTTTCCATTGTAACTATTCCACCATATCCTATCCCCTTCTTGACTTGATCACATGACTTTGGATATCATCACCAACTAGTACGATCATCGAGAGAAGTTTTGTTTGCTTGGTTGATTCCTAGATTTTATTAGCATATGCTGTTTCTTTTTGTTAGTTGGCCCTAGATTTTTATTGTGTTATGTTTTTCTCCAAAATTGAGCCTGTAGATGATAAAATTCTTCGTCGATCACGTAGGATGAAAGGGCTACCTCTGGAAGGATATCAACCCTTACCCCCTAACCCTCCAGAAGACAACTACCGTGGAGAGGTAGAAAATCAATCTGACACTGGAAGCGTTATTGCTCCTCCGTTAGATAACTCAAAAGGTGATTTGGTTATGGTTTAAAATCACACTCCTCACACTACATATGTGTCTGTAACCCCTCTCGAACCACTTTTACTTCATTTAGACTCCCTTGGGAACGTCATAGACGAAGAGGTCCCACGATTACCAGAGAGAAATTTTACCGAAACATATATGGGATCCACAGAACCAACCTTTTGTGATGAGTATAGGACTCCTGTTCTTCCTAGCACTACAGTGTATACAAATATCACACCTTCTCGTTCTGTATGGAGTACTTCATCGGGATGCGATCTCTATGAACATTTTGAATCCTTTCGACAACCCTTTCATCCTCATAACCCTCCTGGTGAAACAGGACCATCCGGTCAAACCATGAATCACCCAGTTGATCAGGTCATTAACCCTACTGTTATGTCAGCACAAGTCCATCCTAATGTTGGACTCATCACCTCTACTCATCTCCAAGGAACTTCAATATCTACCCCCATTGTTACCAGATTTTATTCTACAACTCCACATGTTCCACACGATTCCGTCGAGACATATTTTCACCCGTGAATGCAAACCCCTACCAGCCAAACATAACCAGCTGGAGGGAAACCACCATATAATGAACCATTCCCTCCTGGAGGACTACCATTCTATGGTGGGCCTACCCCTCCCAGGGGACAACCCCCTTTTCATGCTCCTCCTGGAGGGAAACCTCTATTTTCTAGTCATACCCCGGTCGTTAATCCATCACTGGAAGGGGGGAAACCTTCATTTGCTGGAAACCCTTCACAATCCTGGGGACTATCTTTAGGAGGCACTTTTATTCAACCCCATGTTCGGGGGCACTCGTATCATAACCCACTAGGAGGAGTATCAAATCTTGTTCCTTCCGGAACATCTTACGGACAACCTTATCTAGGCGGCATCCCAAACACCACCTGGAGTTATCTAGGAAAACAACCTTATCCTCCTCATAGTTCTAATGTGTATCCACCTCGAGGATCTACTCCTTACCATCCTCAAGGGAAAAATGTTTATCCTCCTCATGAGAAAGAAAATCACCCGACCTATAACGCTTAGAACCCACCGGGTTATGCATATGTTTCTCATCCATCATCGAATCCTGCTTATCCTGACCAACAACAACCATATGTAGGAGGACCTACTGGTTACAACTATCCACCTAACCCAGTTTATGGTCCTGCTGGTGTTCCTATGCTGCACCAATATCATTCGAAAATTAACCGACAACTACCTTTTCCTTGCTACTTTATATCTCCCAGACTTATCTCGGCTAACTAATGATCCTATTTTTCATTCATCGGTTTGGCCAGTCATTCCAACTAAACTTCCTTCTGATATTCCGAAATTTGACGAAAAGTCTAGAAAAGATCCAAACAACCATGTGATGACTTTCCATTTGTGGTGTTCATCAAACTCCCTCATGGATGATTCTATACGTTTTCATATTTTCCAATGAACACTTACAGGCTCGACAGCAAAGTGGTATATTGAACTACCATGTGCTTGTTTTAATAATTTCATTTCCCTTGCCATGTCTTTCCTCACGCACTTTCAACTACCTATTCGCTATGAGACGGGTACTGAACTGTTGACCTCCCTTCGTCAAACTGAATCTGTGCATATCTCTGACCATATTCATGAGTGGGGATGACGAAGAAGGATGATCAAGGTAATCATTCCTGAAATATTATTGGCGGAATGGTTTACTAAATCACTTTTACCCCTGATCGCACGCGATGTCACCATGGGTGCCGTGGTCACCGAGGAAGAAGCCATTGCTCAGGCTCAGTACTTAGATTTGGTTTATTCACAATCTGGTACTTTGTATGATTTTCTTCTAAATTATGCTCAAGCTAATACCGATCCATCTAAGCCATCATCCTCATCTCATGCAGATGGTGTTATCAGTTCCATAAAAAATCAATCTACTTCCCAATTGACCACGCTCTCCTCTACCTCCCCCCAAAATCAGATCTGTGAGGTGAATGTAGTTCAATCTGCCCCTTCACAATAATCCAGAGGTAAGAAGAAGACAAAGAATAAATCAAAAAATACCAATAACAATGAACAACCAAAAAATCTAGCTCACACACCTGCTACCGAAAAGAAACCACAATGGAAACTGTAATTCCTGTGCATCATTTGTGGTGATGATCACTACACTCGAGACTGTCCACATCGCAATGAAGTGGCCAAAATTTTCCAAGGAAATTAACCACCCACAATGCTTACTCAACCTTTTCCACAGCAGCAATGCATGGTTGCTCAAACCCCCTCTCCTGGGGGCAGTTCTAGCCATCCTCATGATGAGGCCTCGACAAGTGCACATATTTATATGTTTAATGGGATTAATTTGAACACTCACTCTAAGACATACGACACACTAGGTAACCCTGACAAAGGAAAAGACACTAACGGTACCGGTACTTTACTGGATCCATCACTGTCCTCCGTTAGTCTTCCATCGGTTACTCCTCCATCTGGACCACTTTAGATTGATAAAACTACGTTCAAATCTATCTTATGCCCTCCTAAGAGCATTATCTACAAAGCTACCTTTATTTCTAGTTCACGTGCTGCCAAGAACTACAACACCGTTGAATATTTGGCTCAAGCACCATGTGCTATGTCTACGTTAGAAGTTCTACAACATTGCCCCAGTCAACGTAGAACACTCTTGGTTTCTATCGATGTTGTTGATCCTGAGTCGTCCAACCATATCATGTTTAACCTGGAAAATTATGCGTCTCGACTCTCCCACCAACTTCCTTTTCAAGTTGATGTTGTTGTTCACAATCAACAAATCCACTGAAGTATTCTGGATGAGGGAGCTTCAACTTGTCCCTTGAAGGACAAAATACCAAGTACACATGAATTATTATTAATATTCATGGAAAAGAAATTGATTAAGTGTGAGAATCAAGTGCACATGAATTATTATTAATATTCATGGAAAATAAATTAATTAAGTGTGAGAATCCACCTCACATTTGGTTTCCTATTTTTTAGGGAAGGTGGAGGATCTCATGGATGGTTGAAATGTTTCCTCCTTAAAATACTTGAGAGATATTTCTTCCCTAAAATTCTTAAGACATATTTTCTCCCTAAATATCTTAGAGATCCCTTTCTTAGTGGATCTGATGGGAGATCCTCTCCATGGTGGTTAAGCCTCCAAATCCTATATAATGAGGGATTTCTATGGAGGAGGGGATATAGAGGAGTTCAAAGATACCAAACTTATGATCTTATGAGAAGTGAGGGGAAAGTATTGTGAAGCATCTAACTTATGATCTCATGAGGAAGATGTCATTTGGAACATCAAAATTCCATGTGTGGATGGTTTAAGAAAGGGTTTGGACAAGGAGGGCTTGATGAAACCGTTGCACTCACATCTATGACTGTAAGTATTCTTCGTTGTTGTTCTCTTTAATACAATAAATGCTTGGCCTATTTATTTCAAACTTGTACTTGTTCCATATAATTTTTTCTGCAGTAGATGGATCTATGTTTTAGCTAATCTCAGTAGAGTAGGACGTCTTTTGTACTTTTGTTTGTCTTGCAGGACCTACCAAGGAGCTCAAGATCGAAGCTCATCCTGGACCTTGCAGGGACAAATGACATTCATAAGGTACACACCTTCCTCCATCTCTTTTGTTCATCAGCTTGATTAGATATAAAAGGAAGTAAGTTTCCATGTTAAGCACCTTCTGTCTTAGAGTTAAGGGTCTAGCTCTCAAGAGGAGATCTACCTGTCCGCATGGAGATTTTCCTACAACAGAAATTGGCAACTCCACTGGGGAGGAAATTTGATTTGTGTTTATTTTCCTAGATCTTGTGTTGGCCCTTTGCCCACTCATTTGATCTTCTTCATTTAATTTTGTATTCCTAGAATGGTTTGATTGCCTCTTTGCATCATCATGATCACCCTGATTGGTTGAATTTTCTTGAATTTTTGAGTTTCTAGGAACTTTTCTGAGTTGTTGAAGCAGAGAACTCCCCTGCCTATGTTATCAAAGTGCCACCACTCCCTTATAGTCTTACACAGAGTGTTATAATGCTCTGGTGCCCCTTACACTAAAGCGCTCCCCCTTTTTTGTGAAAAATCCTCTAGTTTTTCAATTTTTTGGGTTTAGTTTCTGCTTTTTACATTTTCTCAGGGTCTCATACTTTTAGTCCATCTTGGTATTGGCCTTCAATTTTCTAAGGATTCATTCTCTTTTTTTTGGATTTTTTGACATTTTTCCTTACTTTGCAATTTGTCCTTCATGATTTGGAGGCAATTTGTCATTTTCTTCTCGTTTGTCTGAATGAGTGAAAAAATTGTAAGGGGTTTCAAAGGTCTTTTCTACTTTTCTTTTTGTTCTTTGAGTCATCTTGTCCAATCTCTTTCTCCTTCCTTTTGAGTTTTTGGCTTTCTATTTCTTGTTTGATCATAACAAGGGTGTCTTTTGGTTTATGTGAAGTTTGCTTCCAGATTGTTTAAATCTCACAACTCTTGAAGTCTGATTAGCATAGGAAGCTTTACATCTACTCGTTATCAGTCACATATAAAAATTTTAGCATTACAATGGATTTGATTGAGAACAAATTGATTGAGGGCATTCCATATTAGTGTTTGATAGTGAAAACAACTCTTTCTCTTTCCCTTAAATAGGCATTCATTGAAAAGAAATGATTGCTTATCATATTTTATGCATTTTTTGGGGGGGAATTGAGTCATGGTTCCATCAGTTTCACTTTCATACACCCTTTCAGTAAAGAAAAACTATAAAATGAACACTAATTAAAAAAAAATCTAGAACATTTTTTATTTTTAGGATCTTCCACCAACATTAGACTAGGATTAGCACTTTGGATTAGGTTGTGAGTACAACTCTCGAAAGTTTTCAAAATAAACATTATCATCCTGAGCTAGGGAGAGTCAAATCCAATTGTTGTATCGGTTTTTTGGGATCCCCCTCTCACACAAGGGTTACGCATGAGGTCACACTCAGGAAATCTACGGAGATTGTCCCTCTGTGGTTTGACTGATTGTAGTAGTCAGATCGTATTATGGGGGTCACTTGAAGGTATACCCACAATGTTGAGTGGAAGCCTTTCAATTTGATTTTAGGCTTGATACCCTACCCTTACGTTTGGACTGGACTGTCGACTGTACCCACCCAGGGGCTGAATGCGAGTTAGTGACCTTAGTAGCCACAATATTTAGGTACTTACACAAGGTGACGGTGAAGGGAAGTCTCACTGTACCTGGAACCGACATTGGTCAAACTCACTCGGGCTCCTTGGAGGGTAAATCCACAATTACTGCGTGGAATATTGCACCAAGATGAAAGTCCGTTAAGCAGGTTTCCATTGTAACTATTCCACCATATCCTAGCCCCTTCTTGACTTGATCACGCAATGTTGGATTTCATCACCAACTAGTATGATCATCGAGAGAAGTTTTGTTTGCTTGGTTGATTACTAGATTTTATTAGCATATGTTGTTTCTTTTTGTTAGTTGGCCCTAGATTTTTAGTGTGTTATGTTTTTCTCCAAAATTGATCCTATAGACGATAAAGGTCTTCGTCGATCATGTAGGATGCAAGGGTTGCCTCTAAAAGGCTATCAACCCTTACCTCCTAACCCTCTAGAAGACAACTACCATAGAGAGGTAGAAAATCAATCTGACGCTGGAAGTGTTATTGCTCCTCCATTAGATAACTCAGAAGGCGCTTTAGTTACGGTTGAAAATAACACTCCTCACACTACATTTGTGTCGGTAACCCCTCTCGAACCACTTTTACTCATTTAGACTCCCTTGGGAACGTTATAGACGAAGAGGTCCCACGATTACCAGAGATAAATTTTACCGAAACATATATGGGATCCACATAACCAACCTTTGGTGATGAGTATAGGACTCCTGTTCATCCTAGCACCATAGTAGATACAATTCCCACACCTGCTCTTTCTGTATGGAGGACTTCATCGGGATGCGATCTCTATGAACATTTTGAATCCTTTCGACAACCCTTTCATCCTCATGACCCTCCTGGTGAAACATGACCATCCGGTCAAACCATGAATCACCCAGTCGATCAGGTCATTAACCCTACTTTTACATTTGCACAAGTCCATCCTAATGTTGGACTCATCACCTCTACTCATCTCCAAGAAAGTTCAATCTCTACCCCCGTTGTTACTAGATTTTACTCTACAACTCCACATGTTCCACATGATCCCGCTGGGACATATTTTCATCCGAGAATGCAGACCCCTGCTAGCCAAACACAACCAGCTGGATTAAAACCACCATCTAACGAACCATTCCCCCCTAGAGGACTACCATTCTATGGCGGGCCTACCCCTCCCAGGGGAAAACCCCCTTTTCATGCTCCTCCTGGAGGGAAACCTCCATTTTCCAGTCATACCACGGTCGTTAATCCACCACTGGCAGGGGGGCAACCTTCGTTTGCTGGAAACTCTTCACAATATTGGGGACTATCTTTAGGAAGCACTTTTATTCAACCCCGCATTGGGGGGCACTCGTATCATAACCCACTAGGAGGAGTATCAAATCATGTTCCTTCCGAAACATCTTACGGACAACCTTATCCGGACAGCATCCCAAACACCACCCGGAGTTCTCTAGGACAACAACCTTATCCTCCTCATGGGTCTAATGTGTATTTTCCTCCGGGATATAATCCTTACCATCCTCAAGGGAAAAATTTTGATCCTCCTCATGGGAAAGCAAATCACCCGGCCTATAATGCTTAGAACCCACCGGGTTATGCATATGTTTCTCATCCATCATCGAATCCTACTTATCCTAGCCAACAACAACCGTATGTATGAGGACCTATTGGTTACAACTATGCACCTAACCTAGTTTATGGTCCTACTGGAGTTCCTATGCCACACCCGTATCATCCACAAAGTAACCGACATCTACTTTTTCCTTGCGACTTTACATCTCCTAGACTTGTCTCGGTTAACTAATGATCTTATTTTTCATTCACCGGTTTGGCCAGTCATTCCAGCTAAACTTCCTTCTGATATTCCGAAATTTGACGGAAAGTCTGGCGAAGATCCAAACAACCATGTGATGACTTTCCATTTGTAGTGTTTATCAAACTCCTTTATGGATGATTCTGTACGTTTGTGTCTTTTCCAATGAGCACTTGCAGGCTCGGAAACAAAGTGGTATATTGAACTACCATGTGCTTGTTTTCATAATTTCAATTCCCTTGCCATGTATTTCCTCACGCACTTTCAACTACCTATTCACTACGAGATGGGTACTGAACTATTGACCTCCTTTCGTCAAACTGAATCTGTGCATATCTCTAACCATATTCATGAGTGGAGACGATGAAGAAGGATGATCAAGGTAATCATTCCTGACATATTATTGGCAGAATGGTTTACTAAATCACTTTTACCCCTGATCGCTCGCGATGTCGCCATGGGTGGTGTGGTCACCAAGGAAGAAGCCATTGCTCGGGCTCATTACTTAGATTTGGTTTATTCACAATTTGGTACTTTGTATGATTTTCTTTTGAATGATGCTAGAGCTAATACCGATCCATCTAAGCCGTCATCCTCATCTCATGCAGATGGAGTTATTGATTCCGTAAAAAATCAATCTACTTCCCAATCGACCACACTCTCCTCTACCTCCCCCCAAAATTAGATCTCTGAGGTGAGTGTAGTTCAATCTTCCCCTTCACAACAATCCGGAGGTAAGAAGAAGACAAATAATAAATCAAAAAATACCAATAACAATGAACAACCAAAAAATCTAGCTCACACACCTGCTACCGAAAAGAAACCACAACAGAAACTGAAATTCCTGTGCATCATTTGTGGTGACAATCACTACACTCGAGATTGTCCACATCGCAATGAAGTGGCCAAACTTTTCCAAGGAAATTCACCACCCACTGTGCTTACTTAGCCTTTTCCATAGCAGCAATACATGGTTGCTCAAACCCCCTCTCTTGGGGGCAGTTCTAGCCATCCTCATGATGAGGCCTCGACGAGTGCACATATTTATATGTTTAATGGGATTAATTTGAACACTCACTCTAAGACATACGACACACCAGGTAACCCTAACAAAGGAAAATACACTAACAGTACCGATACTTTACCGGATCCATCATTGTCCTTTGTTAGTTTTCCATCAGTTACTCCTCCATCTAGACCACTTTAGATTGAGAAACCTGCATTTCACTCTATCTTACACCCTCCTAAAATCACTATCCGCAAAGATACCTTTTATCCTAGTTCACGTGCCACCCAGAACTACAACATTGTTGAAGATTTGGATCAAGCACCATGTGCTATGTCTGTGTTAGAAGTTCTACAACACTGCCTCAGTCAATGTAGAATGCTCTTGGCTGCTATTAGTGTTGTTGATCCTGATTCGTCCAACCATATCATGTTTAACCTGGAAAATTATGCGTCTCGACTCTCCCACCAAATTGATTTTCAAGTTGATGTTGTTGTTCACAATCAACAAATCCACCGAACTATTCTAGATGAGGGAGCCTCAACTTTTGTCATGTCTTTAGTGTGTTGGAAAGGTTTAAAATCACCCACACTTAACAAATCCCCAATGATGTTACGCGCCTTCGATGGGAAAGGTTTTCATCCCCATGGGATTTTATAGTCCCTGCCCATCCAATTGGGTGGCAAAACTATTACTGTTGATGTTGAGGTGGTCGATGCTCCCCTTGATTACAACTTTTTATTTGGAAGAAGTTGGTTTTATGCTATGACTGTCCTTGCCTCGTCGGTCTTTCGATGTGTACAATTTACTCATCAGGGCAAAATTGTCAATGTTGATCAGTTGGATTTCTGCAGGACCGATGCTCGCGTTCCCGCTACCAACAATATTCCTTTCTTGGGAGACCACAAGATCATGTATGAAAGCGTTGGTTTTGTCTTACTAAAATATTCTAGCCTCATGGGTACCTTCCCTACACCACTTCCACCGACTACACATCATATTTCCACCGTCAATATGATTTCGACCACAACTTATCAATATTTTGAATCATCTGACCCTTGGATTGTACCTCATCTATTGGAATTCAATGCACTAGGTGACACCGTGCCATTTATTCCAGCCGAAACATCATACGTTTCTATCCAATCCACTTCTCCCTCGTCAGATGACCACCATCTATTGGCACCTGATGGTTCCTCAATGCAATTATGATTGAGTTCCTTGTCATCTGCGATTGATTACATTTCCCCAATTTTTCCCTCGGATGAATCTATCATGGAAATGTTGGGCATTGACGAGATACCTTAGGATGATAATCATCATCAATCCTCTTTTCTTCCCCCTCGTGAATAAATTCGGGCAGATATACAGTCCATCTCCCCTCCTAATGTTTATTTTCTATTGTCTCCCATGCCTTCGACTTTCGATGATTTGGATCTGGTAGTTGACATGGTGATTTCTTCGGTAGGGCTATTGGAGCCTGATCTCCTTACCCCTGTTGCAACCCTCGACCTGTGTTCCTTCTAGAGTGATTATCTTCCATCCAACAAATATCTCTTGGAAGCCATGACCGTGTTTTGTCCCTTGACATTGTATCCTTCTAGAGCGTTATTCTCTTGGATGCCATGATCAAGCAGATTTCACGAGCATAGTTTTCCTCTCTGTAGCAAGCTCGTTAAAAAATGAAACAACAATATAGGGATTGAACCCGAAACCCTTGAGCATATTTCTTTTCCTGTGTCAAGCTCATTAAAAAATAAAATAGTCACCTCTCTTGAACCTTCTTTTCATCCACCCTTCTCCTTTTTCTCATATAGTAGATAAATTGGTGACAACCTCAAAGTCAGTGAATGAATTGAAGCTTGGAGGGCATGTCTCCAGCCTTTGATGATCATTCTAGAGTTAATCCACTATCTTTCAAGATGGGGGCATATCGAGCTTAGTATTTATTCTTTCTCGTTCTTGTAAATACATGAGAATGCATCCGGGTAAACTTTTATCTCTTTTTCGGACCTGTATGGATACATGAAAAAGGAACCCCATGGAGTCGTCTTTAAGCTCTTTTCAGACTCTCTAAACATGAAAAGATTTCCGAGTGATCTTGCTTCCTTTCCCACTCATTAAAAGGTTTGAAAGGGCATCTTTCGAGTGATAATTTATCTCTTTTTCGGCCTTGCGAGACTAACATTACGAAAAAGGATAACATTGGATTCGTCTTTAAGTCATTTTCAGACTCTCTAAATATGAAAAACCACTGAGTTTACCTTCTCTAGACTCGTTAAACCATCATACATTGAAGGGCTCATACGGGACCAAACCCTTACTTCTTCTAGTTCGTTAAACAAAGGAAGAGGGACTTACCTAAGGTGAGTTAGATCGAGCATGTTTTACCCTCCTCGAGCTCGTTAAATTAAAAAGAGGTACTCATCTCTCTGGATGGGGGGGAAATTGAAGGAAGCAAGCCAAGCAGTTTTTGAGAACGTTACCAGTAACTCTTAGAGTCGGCCTTGAACACAACACTTTGTCTTTGCACACATATTAATCCACTGAACCTCTGCACTGAACCAATCCTCTGAGTTTTTCTTACTCTTTTGGGTCACCCAACGAAAGTCATAGTATCCACTGCATCATCATGTTTTAGTCCATTTCATGTTTCTGTTGTTGTTCCTCAGTGTTCAAGGGAAGTATCTGCCTCGAGAGTCATCCATCACAAATACCTTGTCTCAATACCCATGTCAGTCCATGTTCATTTGATCTACCAATTACATCTTTGTTTATGTTTTGTGTCATTGATGGGGGATAAATCAAGGCCCTCCTTCGACGAGTCTATTCCTATCGAATTCAACACATTATCCAGGAACTAGACCTAGAAACCAGTTAGTACTTTGGGACCTGCATGCCTCCTCACGGTCGATAGTGGGTTTACATCATTGACCTCTGATCGGATGATTCCATGGATGTTCGACTTCAGCTCATCCATTCACATTCGTTGGAATGTACTAGAGTACCTTGGGAATCACTAACATCAATGGTGACCTCCCTCGCGCTTGTTAATGGTTTACATCATTGATCGGTAATTAAGTGGTTTCTGCCATGTTAAACGTCAGGACATCTATTCACATGGTTAGATTCATACTACATCGGGATTGGTAAGAAGACCTTGGGTTGAGTTATCACTCTGATATGTACTTTTCCCAGGTTGTGACGGAGTTTCTCTTGAACATTAACACATATACTTTCACATAGATCCACTTTGTATTGGTCATGGCTATGTCTTGTCATATCATATATCCACTGTGTATTCTTTGTGGCTATGATCAGTTCAGGTCATGGAAGTATAGATCCATAGTGTATCTTCAGTTGCTGTACCTTTTTGTCAATATAATTATGGATCCACAGTGTATTTTATGGCATCCATACCTTGAAAGTCTTTTATCACTCAAGCATAGGTATCCCTGCCTTGGGTTTGAAACATGTCATAAAATTTGTTTGATGGTTGTTTGCAGCTTCTACCAGGTTCTCCGAGTCCACACCCTTGCTTTCAAGATTTGTAAAGTTTTTCGGCCATCATTCTCTCTTCTGACCTCACACTTTAGGGGGCATTCTGTTACACATGAAATTTGCACACCTTGGGACCTCACCCTACGTGTCGTAAAGTGTCATATAAGTGTCTCATACACCTTGACACCATGGAATAACCTATGTCACAATCCCTATTCAATGTGGAGGAGGGATATATTACATGAAGGCCAAAATACCAAGTACACATGAAT
>SNQJ01S0072743.1:39193-49231 GCA_010110895.2 Picea sitchensis
TGGGCTCGGCCCCATATATTCCAGACTCCTTTGTGGAACTCAGCTCCCAGTACGTTTCCCACCAATTTTTGACATGGGGGAGATCCTTAAGGAGCACGAAGATGATCTTTTCTCTATCAGAAAAATTGTGAACAGAGAAATAACCTTTTTACAGATTTAACCATTTATTTAGGGCATCTGCATCTATCTAACCTTCAAATATAGGAATATCAAAATTGACCTATACCTTAAAAGGAGAGGTGCCTCCAAAGTGGCCGCTTGATGAAGATGCACCTGATGTTATCAGGAGGTGTTGAAGGATGTGGAAAAAATTATCCATCATTTCGTCCCTCTATCGCATGAGAGCTTGCTCAAGCAACAGACTTGTAGGATCCCCTGCTCCATCATTTTTCTTTTCTTCCGCCATTAAGGGTTTCTTGGGCATGAAAAATAAATTGTCTTCAAGAGAGACAAGATCAAGACCCAACTTTCTACACTCAGACCTTGTCGGGGACATGCACTGAAAAACGATCAAGAGCAGCTTGCTCTGATACCACTGATCCAGATTATTTTCGATACGAAATGAGAGAGGAGATATAATAAATAAATGCACAGAGATATCTCGGATATCCAATAATATAACAGAAATGTATCAAAGATGCAACCATAAACATAGATATACAGTAATACACAATTTCTATTAATGAAATAAATGTATAGAGACTGTAAAAATACAGAGTGAAAGACTCGCTAGAATGGTGGCAGTTTATCTCTGAGAAGAGATGTGACGGTTACTCACATTCACAAGAAGATGATTACAATGAGGCTTTGAAGTCCTTTTTAAAATAAGCAAGAATATCAAAAAACATAGACATCCAAAAACCTAACCCTCTGAGATGAAGCGCCAAAATTCATGTGGGCCCCGTTTGGGTAAGTTAGTACATCAACTTCCCAGGGTCGTAACTTTTGCATACAATCTCTGTTTTAGGCACATAATAGCCTGTTGGAAAGGTATGGTTGAGGAGATTCATTTTAGGTGAAATATGGAAGGAAATTATATTTTTCAAACATTGTTTCCCAAAAAACATCATTTAGGGCCTCAAAATGGCTCCAGAAGTGAAAACTGCTAAAAATAGTAAATTACCAAAATTGCCAGAAAACCATTTTGAGCTAGTTGGAAAAGGTGGGTGGCCACCGATATCCACTTGGATCCAAATACTCTTGGATTTATTGGTGTGGGTCCTGAGACATCTTAGCCTAGTAATCGGCTGATCGCTTCATGTGATTAAGACTACTTTTTCCTACCGTTCGAATGCCATGTTCTTCTTTGTCTCAGACCTGTTGGACTGCACCAATGCACTTAAGTCTTTATACTTATTGATGCACCCTTTCATACCATCGTTCTATATCCTTTCATGTCATGAGTTCCATGATAGAGTCCTCCTGGAACTCAGGTATTTTCACAGATAAAACGTGTCTTTCTTTCTTGAACTCGTTGTAAACTTCTTCGAACTCACCTTTCAAGTACACAATGGCCTGCATGGTGCTTTTATAGTATTTGTCCAGGTGACGCAAGTGTTATAGATACTTTAGGGTGGTGGATATCTCCTTTTCATCCCTTTTGGCCCTGTCCAGGGCGGCCTCTAAGAGTGCCTTCCCCATGTCGATAAGTTCAGTCATCCGGGCATCTGCTGTGTTTATCAAGTTCTCCTCTATAGTAACAAAGACAGAGTGATCCAACATGATCTTTATTTTCTTTGTAGTCCTTTGAACGATGGTATTTCTCTTTCAATCATAGGATATCGCATATATATCTGCTACCTCTTCTACTGACTCATGTATCCGTTGATTTCCCCATGTGAGTATGTTTCCCAAGCTACCTATGGTGTATACTTGTTCAATATCGGGCTCCTGAAATTCCTCACTGTGCCTCGAAGACCTATCCTCTATCTCTTTCTCATTGGGGGCTTGAGTATTGAGCGGAATAGCGACGTCGGGAATAGACTTGTTACTTACTGGCTCGTTGGCCGCAGAACCATTGATTTCCTTTCACGGGGATTCTTTGTGTGGCTCATCCAATTTGGGCTTGTCCTTCAAATCTGCTTCGTTCTTTGATATGTCAGGTTCCTTTGTTTCGAGGCCACTTTTATATTTTGTTTCCTTTTACAAGGCCTCCTTTGTTTTCACTTCAGTCTCAGGAGAAGAAGTCTTCTCAAGTCATTTTTTCTCTTGGACACACACAGGGTTGTCGTGAGATGACTCTGGGCTTTCATCGTCACTGTATATAGTTTTAAGTTTGCTCAAAGGATTAGGTGCACGTGTTTCTACTGACACCCGACCTGTCTCTATTTGATTCATTTCGCCTACCAATGAATTGATCGGAGATGTTGTAGATTCAGGGTCGTCTGACCCATTGGTGTTACCAAGGTTTGTAAAATTGGGGCCGCTTGGCTCTGTCAGGATTCCTTCTGGGCTATCGGTTGGAAGCCTAGGTGTTATGATGAGGTCCAAATTATCCTGCATTCACTTCATTATGAGTTGATCCTACTGCCACATAAGTCCCCCCATCCCCTGTACAAATTGAACCTCAGGGGAATCCCTGATTTGTACTGGGGATTCCTGATAAACTTCTACAACTTTGATGGTTTCTTGGGGATTTCCTGGTGGTGGGTTTCTTCAGAGGCATCATTCCTGAAACTGGAAACGTTCCTTTAAACATGTGTATAGAGTAGCATTGGGTGGAAACATATGAAATGAAGCGTAAAACACCATAAGCCGATACATAACTGTAATGCTTGCTAAAATTGTTGTTTAATACTCACTGAACCTTGGAATCCTTCTCTGGATTGCTAGCATTTCTCCTCAGTATGCTCTGAACGCCTTGTCACGCAGAATAGGTTCATACACAATGACTCAAAATAATATAATGGGAGAGATCCTATTAGTCATATCAATCAATTAATACGAATAATGAATGCAATTCAAAACAAACTATTGTCGGATCTCTGCAAATAAATTCTAACTTGGTTGATGGTGGAGGTGTGGAGGGAGATGCATTGTATCGACAGGATTAAATGGTCTCATTTTATTTACGCACGAATTAGAAACTAATGCATGATCCACGAACTAACTAACATTTTAAATTCATAGTACCTAACATATCTTATGGCTGAAACGTCTCATCATGTCATGTCTCTTCGATGGACAGATCGGGGATCGGTGATATTCTTGTGTACTTTTTCATTGGTGCCCTCCTGAGACAACCTCTGGTGCAGAAAGGTATCGAAGATCAGAGATCAGGGATAGTTCGAGTGCGTAGTTTCTTTGTGGGTTATCACCTTCGTAAATCTCCGACGCTGAAAACATTTTGGGAGTCGGTGATCAATGATACCACTCTTTTACTTGCACGATGCTTACTCTTCTTTCTTTTATGTCGATGTCAAACGGATTGGTCTTCAAAGATATCTTTAGTGAACCTTATTCGTGGAGACAAGAGACCTCCTTCTACCAATTCCAGTGAAATTCAGCGCTCGACTATTTTGGTTTTCTCAAGAGATTTTTGTCACTTTTAATATTTCCCGATGTCGAAATTCCTAAGCGCGTTGGGGAAAACTTTAGAATATTGATTCCTTAAGTGAATTTTAGTCCCTTTTAAAGTTAAGATGATTTTCACATGTTCAAGCAGACTTTAAATGACTCAACATGAAAACATAAATTATAAGCACAGGCAGTAGTTTCATACTGAAGTGCAATCAAATAGTGTGAAATATCAAGTGGTACCCAAAAAGTAAAAATTTGACATAGACCTTTTTAGGGTGTGTTGAGTGCTAAAAGGACCTTAAGAAGGTAAGAGATTATTTTAACTTCTTATAAGCGTTCCAAGATCATCATAGTTTTGATGACTTAAGAGGTTAGTAAGGTCGGCAATGTGGCATATATTTTTAAATTGGGATCTAATATGGGTATAGGCATGGAAATCCAATAGGAAGTGTTTTTCATATTCTACCTACTTAGTGTCACAAATGTGACATATTCTCTCATCTCAAGGTGTTTTTGGAGTTGTCCAACACACAATTTGACTATGTAGCTCGTGAGAGTTTGTTCTTATTTTAGCAATGTTGATTTTCTTCTTTGCACTTTTCAAAATTGAGAGGTAATTTTGATCTTCTAAATTAGGGTTGACCACCTCCTTCCAGTATCTTAATTTCCTTTTCTCCACTAATTCTTTATCACACCACATATTCTCCTTAAATTTAGAAGTGATAATATTTGTAATAGATTCTGCATGATGACTTCTTCTTGTATTACCCAATGATTTAGCCAAGATGTTTCATCTTTATGCCATCCTCGCTTGAGTCGTTGGTGGTTTTGGCTAGAGTTTGAAGAAATTTTTGGAAGCCTCTTGTCATCCATGTTGTTTATATTGTTCTTGTATGTTAGGTATCTAATCATAGCAATGCTCTCAATTGGGGAAATGCTTGCTTCTGTGAGGAGGATAGAATGGGGTGTATTGCCCTTAATTTTGATATTATAATTTATAAAATTGTTTTGGATTTGTTCTATATTTCTCCAGGATTCTCTAGATATACTGCAACCCCAAACTTCACATCCATATAAGATAACTGGAGTGATGAGAGTGTTAATGAGAAATTTTTTTATCCCAAAGCCAAAGGTATAATGATTTACAATTGTTTTCGAGCCCATAATAATCTTTCCACCCTCCATTTATCCTTTTTTCAACACTATAGTTCCAATTGAGCTTGTGGTGGATATTGATTCCAAGATACTTGTATGAAGGCACCTCCTCCAAGCTATTTTTTTCATAAACAAAAGTATCGTAGGTGATCCTTTTGGATTTAATTATCATAACCTTTTTTTTTTCATTGTTCACAGTCATGCCCATGCTAGAGAAAAAATTCTTAAGGGTTATTAGTTTCTTACCTAGGTCATAGGGACTCTTCACCATAAGAACAATATCTTTAACATAAAGAAGGAGGATGATGACTATACTAGCGAGAGTCGGTCCAACACAATCTGCATCCTCCAAATATTCTTCTAATTTATCAATATAGATGTCGAAAAGGGTACATGATAGGGGACAACCTTGCTTAACCTCTATATCATAATTAATATCTTTCAACCAACCCTCGGTGTTCCTAAACTTGGAAACAACTTTCTCATATAGCCTTATTGTAGAAACTCTTAGCTCGAAAGGGACTTTAAGCTCTTCTAACCTATTCCAAAGGTTAGTCATGGGCACAATGTCAAAATATTTTCTAAAATCAATGAAACAACAAAGGAGATTAGTTTTATCATTACGACACCCTTATGCAATGATCCTAAATGTAACATGGTGGTCCATAGTGGAATGGTAGCCTCTAAACCCAACATGGACTCTAGATTATTTTCCATGGATTTCTAGCCATGTGTCGTTCTTCTTTTCCAAAATACTTATGTATAGATTAGCTAAAATGGGGCTAATCATAATGGTCTTATAATTAGAGGTATTTCTTTTATCCCCTCTTTTAAAAATAGGTACAATGAGTCTTTGAGTCCAAGGTTTTGGGAAGCCTTGTTGGATAGCTAAATTGAAGAGCTTATGTATGTGAGGGAAGAGGGTAGGTCTATTTTTTAATATTTCATCTTGGTAACCTTCGATGTCCTTAGATTTTCCTTTTGAGAGTTTCTTAACCCCAAACTTAATGTCTTCTATAGAAAACACTTCATCCTTTGTAGAGTTGTTTGGCATGTTTTCCATGATGTTATGGGATTCATACAAATTTTTAAGGTAGAAATTCCATTCCTTCAAGGGAATATTATTATTTTATTTAGTTTTACAAGTTAGAATTTACCTCCAAAATTTCTTAGGATCTATCTTAAATAGGTTCAACAGTTTTTCTTGCTTTCAATTTATATAGTCTTTTTTTTTTTTTCGTTTAATTAAGGTTTTGCATCTATTTATCTTACTAGNTTTTAATTAAGGTTTTGCATCAATTTATCTTATTAGATTTTAAAGATGCATTGGAAGCATCCCTAATTATTTTCTAGCAATTTTACATTCATTATCGTACCAAGGGTTAGTTGTATTTTTTTTTCTTTTTACATAGTACCTCAATAGAGAAATTGTTAATTGAAGTAGAGAGGGTTGTTGTAAAATTTTGATGGTCATCTTCAATATTGTTTTGATACAATATGAGTTTTAAAGCATTGCTTAAGTATTTTAAGAAGATATTGACATTTTGTTTATCAAAAAGTAAGTGCCTTTGGTTGTCAGAGTGCTCCTCTACAAATATTTTGTGAATGGAAAAGTTGAGAGTTAGGGTTAGAGGTCTATGATCAGAGTCAGGTCTGTGGTAATCTAAAATATCAAATTATATTTTTTTTTTGTATAGGGGATATCTAATATTACATCATCAACAACATTGCTACCCAACCCATGGATACAAGTCATCCTATTTGAATTCTGTGACTTCTCTAGACCATTGCAAATTATTAAATCTTGAGAACTATAGAGCTTGATTAACTCAGTACCAAATAAACTCTCGATTAGGTCTTCAAAGTTTCTTTTGTAATTGTTAGCTAAGACAAGGTCCTCATCTATCCAAAGAGGATTAGGGTTGGAGTCATTTCTTAAAATAATATCTTGATTGGTTGTAGTTATAACATTAAAGTCTCATAACAGAAGGATACTAACTTCATTTTTCATATTGTAGGTATCTTTCTCTAAGCTTTTGTAGGGACAATTCTTATCTAGATTTGTTTTTGTATAAAAAGTAGATTTAAGAGATGTGAAATAACATATTTATATATAAATCTTCTTAGCGTTAATATAATATATATCCATCCATATGTACTGATTAAGAGGATATTTCTTATGAATCTGGATGTGAGGAGGAGATGCTTTTTTTTATGTAACAATGTTATGCCTCCAATCCCTCTACAAGAAAACTTCTTGTTCCATGTTGACCACAAAAAAAATCCTTCGATATTAGGGACCTTACATTCTTCATGATCCCAAGTTTCAACCAAGATAATAATGTCAATGTCACTCGATATCCAACTTAGTATATTCCCTTTACTCCATGGAAAACCACGGTAGTTCCAAAAGAGAATCCAAAGTGTCCCAAATTGTTATTTATCGTTTTCCTTTTGGTCTCTATCCCTAATAATAAATTTTTTGGTTCCTAATTATTGCCCATTTTCCTTTCTTTCTAGATTCATTTACCTTTAGAACCTCCTTCATTAATTCAACTTGATCTGATGGAATGAGGTCTTCATTTATAAATATTCCATACCCTTTTAAGCTCAGAGTTTTACTTAGTATGTCATATTTATGGGCATTAGAGCTTACCATAACCCGAATCAACCTATCTTTATGTTCAATTGTTTGTCCCAACCTTTTTGCTTCTATAAGGCCAATTTTTTCAATTTGTGATTTATTTTTTAGTTCCTCCTTTACTATTGCTAATGTGTCCTCATCTTTTTGTTCTTTGATACCAAAAATTATGAGGTTCAAGGCTCTTTTGTTATGCTCGTGATCTTCATTTCCTCTTTGATAGGTTTGATATCCAATTTGTGTTCCATGGTATTTAGGGCCAAATTTTTAATTAACTTATCTTCTAACTCCTTAATTTTGTCCCTAAGATTTTTTCATCCATCTCTTCTTCCTTTGTTGATTGTTTTTGTTCTTGGTTGTTTTATTTTATTTTATTTCTTGTAATCTAGTCTCCATTTTATGTCGCTGAGTCTGAAACCCTAATAGTTTATTGTCCATCTCTCTCTGAATATTGTCTTTGAAAGATCTAAATTTATTATCATTCATTTCTAGTAATTCACTTCAAAGCATTTATGCTAATTCACTTTGAAGTTTGGCTTCTCTCTCTTCTCTACGTTTTTCTATTGATTTGATAGATTCATGCAAACTATCTAGGGTTACTTTGTTAGGCCTTCCTTTGTTAAATTTAGGTATCAATGATGAATTACTCATATTGAAAAGAAAAATAAATAAATAAGAAACTTGTGCACTTGATTCACTGAAGGGTTTGAATAGTCACTAACATAATTTCCGTAGAGATCAGATTTACCACAAACTAGATTCACTATAGACTCAATAAATATTTATGCAATAGCACCACAAAGATAATATTCACCGCGATAGAGATAATATTCACCACCATATGTATTCACCGCAAAAATATATAAATGTGTAGAAATGGTTAAAAGCCATTTATGAAAAAATAATATATTTTTAATGATTAAAATTTAATAAATTTAAATTATTAATAATAATCTAGTTAATTAACAACTCAATTTTCTTATAATGTAAGAATTAGCGATCTATGTTTTTAACCAATTGTATGCATGTATAAATTCAATGAATTTGAACTTCCCATTATTAAAAGCTTTCCCTCCCAAGTATAACAAGTATCTACTTTTTTCCTTCTATGTGGATTGTCAAAACTAAGTTATGACCAAAGTAATATTTATACTTTATAAATCTGATATATTATGTACTTAGTGTACTTAGAAAAAGGCAAGTCAAGATTAGGAAATCAAACCAATAAGTATGTAGCCCACTAAATGGGAATATTAAAACTTGTCCCTACTTTTCTCTTTTTAGTGGATGAAGTATGCAGTACACTAAATGGGAATGTTAACATGTCCCCACCTATATTTTTTAGTGGCGAATCTTATCTAGAGACGCATGCATCCCTAAAAAAAACATGCTTATCATTTATAATTTGGACAACCAAAACTGCCAAGAACTAATTACTAAGGCACAAAGGAAAAAAAATGAAAGTAAAAGTGTTTGTTTCATATCCAATATCCTTTATCTAATTCCAGTGAATGGTAAATGCATTCTTTGATAGAATTGCCTCTTCACCATACCAATATTTGTCATGTTATGTCTATGCATTCATAATAATAGTAAAGATATAGTTTTGAAACTCATTCATATGATTGTAATAATATATAATGTTATTTTTATTATCCTAATTATTTTGATTGATTTAGGTATTGATAAGGGCAAATTGGTGTTTCTTTTTCCTATAATACTGGCATTGCTAGAGAATTTACATTAACCACAAAATTTTAAGTTTAGCATGCCCAAAGGATTTAATAGATTCACAATATTAGGATTCAATATTTATTAATTTAGGGAGATACTTAAGTAATTTTACATAAACAAGCTTAGTGTTGTATAAGCTTGGTTGAGAAGAACACTCATTGGTTATTACTCATGCCTTTATTTGTTGTTTTGTCTTTCTCCTTTTCCTTCTTTCCAGTGCATTCATTTTCATTGTATTCAAAGGGATGGTTATGTTGTAGTTGATTGCTTGGCTAATAAAAGTACGACATTACCATTAGGGCATTATTGGATCTGTAATGTTCCCAGCCTCCCAGGCTGGGCCACATCACTACAAACCTCAACTTATGTCACTATGATATTCTTTGTAGCATCCCAAGCTCGCTACTGGACTATTCTACTTCAAAAATCCTAGTGCGTGGATACTACTTATAATTCTCTTTGTTACAGGTAGACCAAAATAATTATGTACAACCTTGAGGTATTGCGCCTAGACCCAAGTTGAGTCTTGCTCTACGAGTATACTTCTTTTAATACAATTATAGAAGTGGAATGCATGTTATAAATCTACTGCATGATTATCCCTTCATAACACATATATATTGTTGTGTGCACAAACACTTTGCACACACAATACTACTGTGCACTCAATCGATCTGATGCTACACACAGATTCTATCACCTTTGTGCGTGTAGACCGCTTCATTGCATGATCAACAACAATTCATACCTTGCATTGGTATATTCTAACCATACCAAAAAGTTTAACTTAACAAGAATACTTAATAATTGTCATACTTCTCACGTGCAAAAATATTATACAAATTAACCATACATTTAGCTAACAAGAAACACTTATAATTTCCATGCCCACATATGTCGCATCATACAGGAAAAGGAACTCTCTCTCTCTCTCTCTCTCTCTCTCTCTCTCTCACACACACACACACACACACACACACACACACACA
>SNQJ01S0072743.1:49281-67186 GCA_010110895.2 Picea sitchensis
CACACACACACACACACACACACACACACACACACACACACATATACTCATAATTAACCACAATATTCAGATGCAATTTCATACAGGAAGATAAACCCATTTAAAAATATGAACATTAGAGAACACAATAATTAAACAAGCCTGTGAAGGACATTGATATTTTATGAAAATTCACCAACTTCATGCAGGAATTAGACATTCCTCCCAACCATAGAATCTGTCGCTTATGATATTTCAGCAACAGGTCATCCCCGATCTAGGGCTTAAACTCCACAAGAAAAAATATTCCTATTGCTAGAATATGGTATGATATTTAGCAAAAATATTGGTCCAAGGTGTCGACTACTGAAACTATCATACAGTCTCTCATCCCCCCCATGTCTATCCCACCCCAGTAAGTATACCCCTTCTCTTCTCAACAATCCTTCGACTTCCCCACTTCCCTTCCAGGGCTTCAACAATAGGTTGAACAAGAAGTCTCATAGCCATGTATCTAATGCCCATCACACCAGGGATAAATTACAACAAAAACATCACTTGGAGAGAATGATCACGGACCTGACAACCCGCTTCTTTGAAACAAAAAATCTCTCACCTAGAGAGAAATGCTCTCAGGCCTGACAACCTTCTTCTTCAACACAATTCTCTTCCTCAAACAGATACCCCCTTATAGATAGGTGATGACAGTATCATGTATAGATTGGTATAGGTCATAGACAAAGGTGGATATTTTGTTGGACTTCCGATGGTAGCAAGATGGAGTAAAAAACGTGTATCCCCCCAAATACACTAAGGCTCAATAATATATTTACATGCTCATGACTAGACAATTGTCACCTTTTTTACTAGCTTTTAGATACTTGGTGACTTGTTCCCATCCTTTGGAAACTTAGGATAAATACATATCCATAAATTAAACTTTTAGAAATATTAACAAAATATTCCCTTGACTTAAGCTCTCCTTTTTTCCTTTTCCGTAGAGTTTATCCCCCGTCTCTTTTCGTCTAAGTTGAGTCTACGCACAGTGATGTGATTATATTAACAACTTGAGGGTGATTATATTTAATATGTAGGCACACTGGCATTTTGTATCCAATTTTACTATCCAAATAACCACACAGGCTCTCTGGCCTCAAAACACAAACATATATACAAAGGCTCTCCGCCCCCAAAATCATGTGCTTAATTCGGTGTGCACTAAACTATGGAATTGTGCACACTTTTCCTTTGGTGCATCATCCTCGCACACTTACATAAGTGCATGTTACACTATGAAATGCGTTTGTTCTTTATTTTATGCACATCCTCGCACAATCATCACAATATGGGATGTTGATCTGAACCCGAGAGTGATAAGTTTCCAATAATTGGTTAATTATGTCACTCCTTCAAAAGGGTCAGTAATAAATCGTTTTACTTGAGTGATTTGCAATTAAAGGTAAAGTTGAAGTCTATGTGCTTGAATTGGAAGTGAATGAAAACCTCTTTAGTCTTCCCTATGTGCAATATGTCATTCTTTCTTTTAACATCCTCTGTGCGGAAATTCATGTAAAAACAACATAAGAACATAATACACATGATGGATAAGACACTTCACTTGATAACGGAGTTCATCCTTGCACTGGGCTAACACTCTGAGTCATGCTCCAAAGATTGACCGCTTTATTCTTCTTGATGTAATGATGTCTCTCCTTTACAAGTTGTAAGGCCAAAGTCCCTTTTCGGTGACGGCAACAAGAGATCAGAATGTGATCAGGAATGTATTAGCTTCACAAGTTATACTCATGAGGCATCCATGATGCTAACATGGAAATCATTCCCACATACTCAATACATAAAAATATAAAGAATAAAATATGACCCCCATCAACATGGAGCCATCATAAGCCTTAGATCTGTTGTTCAAATCCAAAACATAAATATGCAACCCATACAAAAGATCCCGAAAACCACGAGAATCAAAACTGCTTCATTGGCCACTTGTCATGCAAGTGCCACAATTTCTCTATCACATATATCTAATTGATTTGATGTGAAAGAAGATAAGAAACAAACAGATAGAAGGAATAAGTTGATCTTGTTGCCTTGTTGCAGCTTCTCTCTATTCCTTCAGACCTATAACACACATGCTATGCTGCAACATTTAATGACAAAACAAGATAATAAAAAGCATGCTTACATTGGTTTCTCCAGCACTTAGCTTGCTGATATGAATCTCTCCTACAAAACCAGACCTCGCCATTGAATTTGCGTCGTCGAATTACCCAAAAATGACTGTCAAATCATCTCCATCTGAGTCGGACACTTTCAGGCCCAAGAGACACCTCTACCTCGGTTATCATGCCACTGCCTCTACAATAAATTACTCATTCTAGAATTAAGTTGTTGAATTTTTGCTCAGATCAGAAAACAAACACCACCACTGCATTCTTGGTGTCATTTTACCTAAAAATGACTATCTCCACGCCTCGATCCGAATCGAGCACTTTCTGGACCCAAGAAGCAACCTTGCATCCGTTTGCATACCAAAATCCCTACAGTCTATACGGATCCATACTAGGTCGTACAGGACGTACATGCATGCTCCACTCTCATGCTCCGTGCATTGGTGTGTTCTGCTCTGTTGAGCTCTGCCTCAGACCCCCTTCTTATACCATTTCCGGGTGGTTAAGAAATAACTAAGGTGGTTGGCATGGCGGTTAGCGGAGACAATTTTAGGCTTTGGTTGTTGGGGAGGTTCCAAGGTTGAATCCCACAGACTCCCCCTTTTGGCGCGCTCCACTAAATCTAGCATAGGTTTTGGCGACAATTTAAACGACGGAACCTACTAAATATAGTCGAACTGCCACTAAAATGGTGGAAAATTTGGAGGAGATGCTAACTATATCTGGCGCATAGTTAGTTTCCACTAAATATAGCAGTTGGTTGAATGAGCTGCCAAATATGGCAGAACCTCCCCAGATTTGGCAACTTTTTTTTTTAATATATATATAATTTTTTTTAAATATTTTTTCACAGGCCCTCATTGGGCATTTCGGGGGTACCACATGGCACGTCCCCATTGGGCCACGTGGAAGCCTCTGATTCACCCACCTCTGCATGATTCCATCATCTCTGCATCATCCTGGACATGTGGCACCTTCGGGGTGGTGCCACATGGCACTTTTCACTCGTCCACGTGGCACCCTAAAAACTCCAAATCTGAGTGACACGTGGCAGCCTCTGGTGCTTCCATGTGGCAAGATGACATCATGATGATGTCATCATGACATGTGTCACTCTCTTTTCTTACCACGTAGGCTATACAGATGTTGACGTCATCCGTATGGATGTTGATGTCAACAGTACAGATGTTGACTCATCCCTACTGACTGGGTTGGGTTGACCAAAACTTTGATCGCTTATAACTTTTGATCTGTAACTCCATTTGACAAGTCGTTTGTGTCATTGGAGATCTTGCAATGGGATCATGCTATTTTAATTGAATTTTGGGAACTTTGATTTTTTCCTTTTTGTTGTCTGCTGAAGCCATTCTGAGCATCCTAGGTTAATTTTGTGCGTTTTGGGACACTTCTGAAACTTCTGTGATGCACCCTAGATCCATTTGGATCACGCCTCCCAACTAAAAAGACTTTTGGTCCCCAAAATTCATTACATTAAGTTTCATGTCCATTGGACTAGAATAAGAAACCCTTACCCAAACTACCTCACAAGGCCTAACAATATCAACATGTGCCAGAAAAAAAAAAAGTGATATCAACAATTACCACTTTTACACAATACCCTTCTATGGGGTCTGAATTGCAACATGTGATTTAAAAATATGGCCACTCTCGACTAACTCAAAAGGATTTTCCCCATTTGTTCAACCATTTTGTCGAACACGTCCTCTTTACCGAGCTGTCATTTCTCTGGTAGTTGGTCTTCTCCTGGTGATGGATTTTCCTGCATAAATGTCTGACTGACTGTCTCCCTCGGAGTTGTTTTCCTGGTCTTCTTGTCCCTCTTTGTACGTAGGTCTGGATGTAAGGCCCAACAAGTGGACCCATGATGCCCATCTTTGCTACAATGGCTACAATAGCCTTTCTCCTTCAAAGGTGCATTCCCCTTGCTCTTTTCTGTGTGTGGAAAGCAATCTGTTGTCCTTGTCCTTCTCCTGGTTGCCATAACCTTCCTACACAAGGATTTTCTCTTCCAACACTGGGACACTGTGTGGTTACTCAATCCACAAAAAGTGCATGGTCTTTGATGCCAAAATCTATGTTTTATATGATTAACATACTTATAATCAAATGGAATTTTAGAGTTTCGAGATTTCTTATACCTTAGTGAGTTTCCTCTAGAGTTAGATTGGAAAGATGAGTTGGTCTCAACTTTGTCATCGTGATGCTCATCTCTCCCTGGAGATGTCTTGAATCCTTGATAATAAGAAGTTGTGCTATCAGCCTGCACTGAATCAATTTCATCTCTTGATGAACTGTTGACCTCTGGAGTCTCAGTGACTGTCCTGGGGTCTTATTCTCGAATTTTTTTGGATCTTTCTCCAACATCCTTTGGGACATAGACTATCTCGACATATCAAGGCAAAACCACTTCCTCAATGGGATCCACAATACCTTGGCCATTGGTTCCAAGGCCTCCTCCTTTGTATCCCATTTTTCTCATCAACTTTAAGTCGATGCAAGGAGCACATTGTTCAATGATTTCAAAAGAATCATCATCATTAATCAATAAAGGAACTATACATGGTTTATTTACCTCCACCTCAAATTGGGACCCTTGGTCTGCTTCTTGAGATGTGTCCAGTTGTTCCTGGTGAGAAGGATCAATGGAATATGCTTCTAGGAATCCTCCTTGGTTTATGGATGCATGTAGGTCATCTTCATTTGCTTGAAAAAGTGTGCATGCATTTGCATTGTCATCCTCACACCCATAACTGGTGAAGTTGCCATGGTCACAATATGGTCTTATCACCATCTCATTCGTAGAGCCTTCCTCTGTATGTGTCTTCATGGATTGCAACTACTCTTGCAACCTTTGGTTCTCTTCTTCTACAACATGCAACAATGTCTTCAATCCAGTATTCTCTGCTTGAAGCATTTGGTTGAGCTCTTGAAGCTCATCGAGCTGCGATTGATTTGGTGACACTGTCATCCTTAACTTCAACACCTGCAATCGATATCAAGCCTTCTCTGATACCACAAGATATGAACCCGAAAGCGATAAGTTTCCAATAATTGGTTAATTATGTCACTCCTTCAAAAGGGTCAGTAATAGATCATTTTACTTGAGCGATTTGCAATTAAAGGTAAAGTTGAAGTGTATGTGCTTGAATTGAAAGTGAATGAAAACCACTTTAGTCTTCCTTATGTGCAATATGTCATGCTTTCTTTTAACATCTTATGTGCATAAATTCATGGAAAAACAACATAAGAACATAATACACATGATGGATAAGACACTTCACTTGATAATAGAGTTCACCCTTGTAGTGGGCTACCTCTCCAGGTCATGCTCCAAAGCTTGACCAATTTATTCTTCTTGATTTAATGATGTCTCTCCTTTACAAGTTGTAAGGCCAAAGTCCCTCTTCAGTGAAGGAAACAAGAGATCAGAATGTGATCAGGAATGTATGAGCTTCACAAGTTCTACGCATGAGGCATCCATGATGCTGACATGGACATCATTCCCACATACTCAATACATAAAAAGATGAAGAATAAAATATGACCCCCGTCAACATGGAGCCATCAAAAGCCTTAGATCTGCTACTTAGATCCAAAACATAAATATGCAGGCCATACAAAAGATCCTGAAAACCACGAGAATCAAAACTGCTTCGTTGGCCACTTGTCATACAAGTGCCACAATTTCTCTGTCATATATAACTGATTGATTTGATGTGAAAGAAGATAAGAAACAAATATATAGAAGGAATAATTTGATCTTGCTGCCTTACTGCAACTTCTCTCTGCTCCTTCAGACCTATAACACACATGCAACATTTAATGACAAAAAAACATAATAAAAAGCATGCTTACATTGGTTTCTCTAGCAGTTAGCTTGATGATCTGAAGCTATGCTACAAAAACATAACTCACCATTGAATTCACGTCGTCGAATTACCCAAAAATGAATGTCAAACCGTCTCCATCAGAGTTGGACACTTTCAGGCCCAAGAGACACCTCTGCCTCGGTTACCATGCCACTGCCACTGCAATAAATGACTCACTCTGGAATTAAGCTGTTGATTTTTTTCTCAGATCAGAAAAATAATACCACCACTGCATTCGTGGTGTCATTTTACCTAAAAATGATTGTCTCCATGCCTCGATCCGAGTCGGGCACTTTCTGGACCCAAGAGGCAACCTTGCCTCGGTTTGTGTGCCAAAATACGTAGAGTCTGTACGGATCCATACCAGGTCGTATAGTCTGTACCAGGTCATACGTCCCATACGGGCATGCTCCACTCTCATTCTCCATGCACTGGTGTGTTCTGCTCCGTCGAACTCTGCCTCAGACCCCCTTCTTATACCATTTCCAGGCAGTTAAGCAATAACTGAGGTGGTTGGCATGGCGGTTAGCGTAGCTAATTTTAGGGGCTCATTGTTGGGGAGGTTCTAGGGTTGAATCCCACAGACTCCCCTTTTTGGTGTGCTCCGCTAAATCTGGCGAAGGCTTTGGCGGTGGTTTAAATGACAGAATCTGCTAAATATAATGGAACTGCCACTAAAATGGGGGCGAATTTGGCAAAGATGCTAACTATCTATGGTGCATAGTTAGTTTCCACTAAATATAGCAGTCGGTTGAATGAGCTTCCAAATATGGCAGAACTGTCCTAGATTCAACAATTTTTTTTTTTAATATATATATATATATATTCACGGGCCCTCATTGGCCATTTCGAGGGTGCCACATGGCACGTCCCCATTGGGCCACATGGAAGCCTTTGATTCACCCACCTCTGCATGATGGCATCATCTCTACGTCATCCTGGACATGTGGCACCTTTTGGGTGGTGCCACGTGGTGTTAGTTAGGGTGCCACATGGCACTTTTTCACTAGTCCACGTGGTGCCCTAAAAACCCCAAATCTGAGTGACACATGGCATCCTCTGGTGTTGCCACGTGGCATGATGACGTCATGATGAAATCATCATGACACATGTCACTCTCTTTTCTTTCCATGTAGGATGTACAGATGTTGAAGTCATCCATACGGATGCTGACGTCAGCAGTACGAATGCTGACTCATCCCTGTTGACTAGGATGGGTTGACCAAAACTTTGACCGCTTATAACTTTTGATATGTAACTTCGTTTAACGAGTCGTTTGCACCGTTGGAAATATTGTGACGTGCTCTTCATGATCGTTCTATTTTAATTGAATTTTGAGAACTTTTATTTTTTCCCTTTTGTTGTTTGCTGAAGCCATTCTGAGCATCCTAGGTCGATTTTGTTCATTCTGGGACACTTCTGAAACTTCTATGATGTTCCCTAGATCCATCAGGATCAGATGTGTGTACAAAAATGAATTGAAGACTTGATACCAATAGCTCACTAGTTTATACACACACACACACACACGTTTATATTTTTATTTACATTTGGGGTTCCGCCTAGGGGTATCATATTCCCCTCCCCCTTATTTATGCATTGTCCTCAGTGAGTTTTCGTACACATGTACAATCAAAACTTCAAAAATTTATAAAAATTGTGGTTACTCTGCATGCATGGTAACCTCTTGTTCCCAGGTTTCATCCTCAAGATTGTAACAAGTCCACTGGACCTTTACCAATCCTACTACGTGATTCCGGAGCATCTTGAATTTCCGATCCAATATGCTCACTGGTTGAACTCAGAAGTCACGTTATTGCTCCACTTGAATCACATTCCAATCAATGTCATTATTAGCTTCATGTACATACTTTTTAAGCAAGGAAACATGGAATACATTATGAATACACAAGGATGCAGGTAGAGCCAACATATATGATATGGGATCAGTCCTCTATAGGATTTCAAATGGTCCACAATAACGCGCTGCTAGCTTAAACCAATTCCCAAAATTCAAGAAACTTCATCTTTCTTTTACTTTTAGGAACACATGGTCACCCACTTTAAATTCTCTACAAGTTATGCCTTTATCTACACACTTTTTTTTTCTGTCTTGGGAAACTTTTAAATTTTTATTTATTTATACCAACTTCTCTTCCATTTCCTCGAGCAGATCTGTCCCAACCACTACTCTATTTGCTGGATTATCCCAACTCACAGATGTGTTTCACCTTCTACCATATAGTGCTTCAAGTGGACTCATCTTTAAAGACGCTTGATACCCATTTTTGTAAGAAAACTCTACCAAATGCAAGTAGTCTTTCCATTTTGATGGTTTATCCATCAAATACATCCTTAGCATATCTTCTATTACCATATTTACCCTCTTTGTTTTCCCATCTGATTTTGGGTGATATGTTGTACTAAAGTTCAGACTTGCCCCGATTCCTTTGAATAATCCTTTCCAAAAATTTGAAGTGAAATTGGGATCTTTGTCAGGCATAATTGTTTTAGGCACACCATGCAATTTAGCAATTTCTCTCATGTAGATATCAACAATATTATCTTCCTTGTAAGTTGACTTCACTAGAACAAAATGGGAAACTTTAGTAAGCTTGTCCACTACTACCATAATAAATTCATGTTGCTTTGCAGATCTAGGAAACTTATTTATAAAATCCATCGCTATAACTTCCCACTTCCACTCAGGAATGGGAAATGGTTGTAGTAAACCAGCTGGGTGTTTTTTCTTAGCCTTGACCTTTTCACACTCAAGGCATCTAACAGTCCAATCAACAACCTCCTTTTTCATGCTTGACCAATAATATTGTTTCTTAACAATTGCTACTGTCTTTTGATAACAAGGGTGCCCGACATAAGGCACATTATGTGATTCCTTAAATATTATATTTTTCAACTCTGGTGAGTCAGGAACATAAAATTTGTGCATAAACATGATAATTCCATTTTCTTTAAGCTCATACTCTTCAAAATTTTGCTGCAAAATACCTTGTTGTAATTTTTCTCTTAATTCCTCATACCACTTATCTGACTTTCAAGCCTCTATGATTCTCTCTCAAATATGTTTGGTACATGCTAATGTCTATAACATGCATATCATGCACTCTCCTGTTGATTGCATCAACCACCTTATTCTATTTACCCTTGATATGATTTATATCAAAGTCATACTCACTGAGGAATTCTAACCACCTACTTTGTTTGGAATTTGAACTTGACTGTCCAAACAAATATTTCATACCACAATGGTTTGTTCTCAGCTCAAATATTTTACCCATGAGATAGTGCCTCAACATCTTCAAGGCATGCACTATAGATGTCAATTCTAAATCATGGGTGGCATAGATTCTCTCATGCTATTTTAATTTTCTTGATTCATAACATATCACATGCCCATTCAGACTAAGGACTCCCTTTATCCATTCTTTACATGCATCTGTGGACACCATGAAGTATTCATATGGATATACAATATTTAGTATCAACGTAGTAGTCAACAAACCTTTCAAGTGTTGGAAATTCCTTTCATAATCCAAAGTCCATTCAAATCACACACCTTTCTTTTGCAGGGATGTGATTGGATTCACAATCTTTGAGAATCCTTCAATATACCTTTTGTAGCACCCTTCTAGTGCCATAAAATATATCACTTCTACAAGATTTCTTGGTGTTGGACATTCCTCAATGGATTTTATCTTCGGTGGGTCCATAACTATTCCTTCCTTTGAAATGATATGACCCAAATAATGAATCTTCCTTTGGTAAAATAATCACTTTCTTAACTTTGCATAAAGTTGATTCTCCCTCAATACCTTCAACACCATCTTCAAGTGTTTCTCATGTTCTTCTTCGGATTCAAAGTAAATAAGGATGTCATCCAAAAATATGACGACAAACTTATCCAAGTACTCTCCAAAAACTTCATTCATTAAACACGTGAATAAAATAGGTGCATTCGACAACCCAAATGGCACCATTGTGAACTCATAATGTCCATACCTTGTTCTGAAGGCAGTCTTGCTAATGTCTTCCTCTTTTATTCTCACTTGGTGATAGTAAGATCTAAGGCCAATCTTGGAAAATAACTTTGTGCCCCTTAGCTGGTCAAACATGTTATCTATCCTTGGAAAATAATACTTGCTCTTTACTGTCACTTTGTTCAATTTCCTGAAGTCAATACAGAGTCTCAAAGTACCATTTTTATTTTTCACAAATAAAATTGGGGCACCCCAAGGTGACACACTTGGGCGTATATATCCCTTCTTCAAAATCTCTTCAAGTTGCAAATCAAATTCCTTTAGCTCTGGTGTACTCATACTATAAGGAGTCTTGGATATGGGCATTGCTCCATGCATCACATTTATAGAGAAATCGATATCTCTTTTCAGTGGCAACCCTGGTATTTCTTTAAAGACATCCTAAAATTATTTTAGTACTAGGCAGTATTCAACACTTGGCACTTTATCCTCAGGTGCCTCCTCCATTTGCGCTACAAATTCTTGACATCCCTTCCTGTAGCTTTTCTTCAATTGCAAGGATGAAATTTCTCTTATAGTCATAACTCTTGGAATGCCTTGAATTGTTTTCAAATTTCATTTCTCATCCAAGCAAGTAAATGCCTTATTATAACGGTCCAGAACAACATGATGTTGGTCCAACCAATCCATACCAATGAGTAAATCATACAAGCCCAAAGATATGGTATTCAAATCAGATTTTGTGTGCAATCCATTCATTTCCATTGGAAATTCCTTGACCATATCATTAATTTTCCTTTTTTCCCCTGTAGCTAACTACACCAACCGAGGTTTTCTAAGATTGTTTCTTCACAATTGGAATCTTTCCACCATTTTAGGATCTAGATAACTATGAATAGCTCGTGAATCAATTAAAATAGCAATGGTTTGATCATTAAGATTACCTTCCACCTCGATCATGTGCAATTGAAAGTCATCTTGCTTATTTTCCATCACTGTGTAAATCCTAGGTACGCTTCTACCCATGTCTTCAAGTGTCGCAGCCTGTTGTACACTCTGCGCAACCCTTTATTTTTCACCTCTTTGAGGGAAATCTCTATACATATGATCTCTACCACAACCCCAATATTGAATAGGTTGTTTCCTTGGTATTTTCCCCACTATCTTAGTCATTCTAGAATCCTTGGGAGTTGGTTGTCCTTGTGCAGTATTTCTAAAAAATGGTGGCTTAGTCCCCTTCTTCCTTTGTTCCACCTTTCTTTTCATCTTGTCTTCCCAAGCCTTATGGAAAGTTAGTCTTCCCCTTTGGTGATCATAGAGACATTTTTCACGCCTTATTGTTTCCTCCAATGTATTTGGGTCACCATATTGTATCTTATCACTAATAAATGACGACATCCCACTCATGTACCTTTGAATATTCACATGTTCATTCTTAATAATAATAACAAATTCAACAATTCTAAAACTATACTTTAGTACTCGTCTATGGTCATTCTCCCAACCTTGAGTTCAAATAACTCCTTCATTTTCCTATCATAATAATGTTTGGTTAAATATTTATTTTCAAAGTATCGCTTTAATTCCCTCCAAGTAACCTTCTTCTCATCAATGTGTTGCACGTGCACAAACTAATCCCACCATATTGATGCTTTCCCCTTGAGTTGATAGATGACAATTCGCCATTCTTCCTGTGAGGAGTAATTATGCAGCTGGAAGTATTTCCTCATATCCAACAACCATGTCTTTGCATCCTCATATTTCTTATGCTCCCCATAAAACGTAGGAGGCTTAATCTTATTCATCTCACCTCGTAGATCATCTACCCCATATTTATTCTTATGCTTCCTCACCAAATATAGGCTTGAGCTACTGTGTTCCCTCCTAGTTGAATGTCTTGGAGAGTGATGGAGATGTTTGTCAACACTTCTTGATTTTTCTCCCTCATCACGAGACCTATGTTTTCCTAATTAACTTGATTGTTCTTCTTATCCATATTTTTCTCAATTATGTCCAAGTTTTGTAGCAACTTGATGTTGAAGCCATCTTTTTCCTCCTTGGATTTCATAATACTATCATTATCAGCTTTATAACTTTGGACGTCCTTTTGAAATTTTTTTATGGTCTATACCAAGTTATTGCTCTCTTCTAAGCCTTCCCTATGTCCATTGTATTATGTACCTTCAATACCCACACCAGTGTACAAAATTCCCATTTCTTCATCCTGACTATAGGTTCTCTGTGCACTTTCCATGCTTTTAATCTTTGCACTGATTCTGTCCTGAAATAATTGTTGTTAATTATGCAAAATGTGCAAACAACAAGATTTGTCAGACTAAATATTACTACAATTTTATGAAAGTTATTTACAATTTGTGAGAATCCTTTCTTTTCTTTTTCCTTGGGTGATTTTAACATCTAAAATTCTAGTGCGCACACTCGTGCATCAATATTTTTGCGTGCATCATAGTTATGCATCACACACTAGTAGTTTTCTTTGCACCATAAACTCTGCACTGTGTGACACCAATACTTAGTGGGCACTACTAATTCATGTTGATCTCTGACCCATGCACGTCTAGCATTGAACCAATAGCTCTAATACCACTTTGTAACATCCCCAGCCTCCTAGGTTGGGCCACATCACTGGAAACCTCAACTTATGTCACTATGATATTCTTTGTAGCATCCCAAGCTCACTACTAGACTATGCTACTTCAAAAATCCTAGTGCACGAATACTACTTATAACTCTCCCTATTACAGATAGACTAGAATAATTGCTCACAACCTTAAGTTACTTTTCCCATACCCAAGTTGGGTCTCTCTCTATGAGTATACTTATTTTAATACAATTATAGCAACAAAATAAATGTTACAAATCTATTGTGCGCTTAGCCCTTTAGAACACATATATATTGTTGTGTGTGCAAACACTCTGCACACACAATACTACCGTGAGCTCAGTCAATCTAATGTTGCACACATATTCTATCACCTTCATGTGCGCATAATGCTTCACTGAATGATTGACGATTCATACCTTTCCGTGGTATCTTCTAACCATACCACAGAGTTTACTTAATATGAATTATTAATAATTGTCATAATTCTCATGTGCAACAATATTATACAATATAACCATACATTTAGATAACATAAAACACTTATAATTATCATGCCCACATATGTCACATCATACAAGAAAAGGAACTCATATATATATATATATATAGAGAGAGAGAGAGAGAGAGAGAGAGAGATGTCAATTGGGTTTATCTTGAGTGGTTTGTGCTGAGGAGTGTTTCCCCCCCACCAAGGTTCAATTCCTGCAAGTGACATGTTGAGCTCTTAAATGAGCAAGCGATTGAAAAAACCTCAGCTTTCTACAAAATCTGGTTTACCCCGCCCTGTTACCATCCTCAAAATGAAGGGAAATGCTTGGTGGGTTTCCATAGGCTCTATTCCAAAGTAATATATATATATATATATATATACACACACACACACACACACACACACACACAACATTATTCAGAATTACCACACTATTCGGATGCGATTTCATATAAGAAGATTAACCCATTTAAAAATATGAACATTAGAGAACACAACAATTGAACAAGTATGTGAAGAACACTTATATTTGATGAAAATTCACCAAATGCGTGCAAGACTAAGACGTTCCTCCCAGCCATAGACTTTGTTGATTATAATCTTTCACCAACAGGTCACCCCCGAGATGGGGCTTGAACTCCACAGAAAAAAAGGTTCCTATTTCTAGACTATGGTCTAATATTCAACAAAAATCTTGGTCCAAGGTGCCGACTGTTGAAACTAGCCTACAATATCTCATTCCCCACATGCATGTCCCATCCTAGGAAGTGTGCCCCTTCTCTGCTGAACAGTCCTTTGGTTTCCCCACTTCCCTTTCGGGGCTTCAAAAACAGGCTAGGCAGGAAGTCTCAGAGCCCTGTATCTAATTCCTAGCACACTAGGGAGCAATTCCAGCAAAACTCTCACATGGAGAGAATGATCGCGGGGCTGACAACCCACTTCTTCAACAAAAAAAAATCTCTCACCTAGAGAGAAATGCTCACGGGCACGACAAGTCTCTTCTTCAACACAATTATCTTCTTTAGATGGATACCCCCTTACAGATAGGTGATGAAAGTCTCTTGTACAGATCAATACAGGTCACAGACAAAGGTGGATAGTCTGTTGGAGTTATGATGGTAGACAATATGGAGTCAAAAATGTGTATTCCCCCCAAATAGACTAAGAATTAATAATATATTTTCATGGTCATAACTAGACACTTGTCATCTTCAGGACTATATTTTATCCACTTGGTGACTCGTTCCCATCCTTTGGAAACTTAGGATAAATACATATCAATAAATTAAACTTTCAGAAATATTAATAAAATATTCCCTTGGCTTAAGCTCTCCCTTTCTCCTTTTTCGTGGAGTTTAGCCCCTCGTCTCTTTTCATCTGAGTTGAGTCTATGCATAGTGATGTAATTATATTAACAACTTGAGGGTGATTACATTTACAATGTGAGTGCAGTGACCTTTTGTATCCAGGTTCACCAGGCAAATAACCATATAGGCTCTCCATCCTCAAAACACAAACATATATACAAAGGCTCCCCGATCCCAAAATCATGCACTTAATCGGGTGTGCGCACTCTTCCTTTGATGGGCCATCCTCACACACTTACACATGTGCACGCTACACTATGAAATGTGTGTGTTCTTTCTTTGATGTGCATCCTCATGCAATCACCAAAATATGGGATGTATATATATATATATATATATATATATATATATATATATAGAGAGAGAGAGAGAGAGAGAGAGAGAATATATAGTCGAGGTTCGGCCTAGGGGTATTACATGATCACTCAAGCATTTACTTCCCTCAAATCTTCTAGATTTTACATTGTTTGAGGGGAGTATTTATCAATGTTATCTTTGGTTTTCATAGTCTTCATGCATCAATATTTTATGTGATTAGTTTGTCATATAAAATAGTGTCAATTAGGCATATTGGCATCATACCATTGCTTTTAAGGATGGGTCTAATTTTCAAGATTTTATATCATTGCAAGAATAGAGAGTGTAATGGTTAAGAGAAATGTTATGATCATGTCAATTATTTTTCACTCATTCAATTAGTTGCTTTATGGAATAAATTCCTCCTCTAGATACATAACACTTTTACCATCTTTTATGACTTACAAAGTTTGGTGGAATTTCTACCATCTTCTTGTGGTTTCTTTCATGATAGTTCTGAAGCTTTAGAGAATGCATGGTTCCTATCCTTCATAAATTGCAGTTTCATTCCTTTAAATCACTTCACCAAAGTATGCACTTCTTATTGGATCGAGCCATTTGCCACTAATTTTCTCAGAAGATCATTCCCCTATGTAAATGAATCACCAGACCCATTTTTTTGTTTTCCACTTGATGTAACACAATTAAGGATATATAATCGACTAACCAGAAACAATTAAAAATATAAGAGAGCGCAAGAGCTTATAATTAATCTGATTCTATGCTAAAATAGTATTAGCCTACTCACTTTTGCTCCATGAAATGATCTTCTTTAGTGTGTGGCAGTATTGCCTCAATATTCTAGAGAATGGAAATCTAAATGAGTAGGACAACAAATGATAGGGGGTGTGCCAAAGGCTACTGCAATAGCAAGGACAATCACTCCCCTTAGATGTTATGGTTGGTGATAGAGATTATGTGATAAGGAGAAGCAATATATATAATATAATAAGATAGTGGTTATGCTCTGTCCATCACTCTTGAACCGATACATTCTTAATCTTCACAAAGATGGAAATCCAAAAGTATTATAATTTAAAGAGGAAATAATAAACTGGAAATCTAATGTTGTTGGTACACATGTAGAACTATAAAGTGAATTACACATAGGAACCTAGATCAAAAACCCATAATAGAGATGGAGATTTTACTTTGGAAACTAACACAGGAAAAACTAGAGCCAATAGAGATTTATTATACTTAGAAAATTAATTACAAAGGGGTGAGCTATGTATGCTCAAAATCTCATGCAGTGTTACTCACTAGCAAAACAAAATTGCAGATGGCCATGGCTCAAAGACGCCTTCGCTCATGGTGGACAGGCTCCTTGACTCCTTTGTCCACCGATCTTCAAGTAGGTTGTACTCTTCGAGCTCTCATCTTTGCTCTTCAAGCTTCTCTAGTTCTCTTTCCATCTCCCATTGATCCTTCACTACAACACCCACACCCTCCCCTGCCCTCCCCCCCTCCTTTTTATGAGTTTCCTTTGGAAGGCCAACCATCACAATGGTTCGTTTTCACCTCCAATTTTGTCAAAAAAAGACAAAATAAAATAAAAAAGAACATGTTTACAAAGTTTACAAAAGGGGAAAGCAACTAAGTGTTTATTACAAAGTTTGGTGAGGATCCAATTCAGATCAATCATCAACAAGAAAATATCAATGTCATCACAATCTAAGCTACCACATAGATGTGTAGGTCTATCACGACCAACCATCAACAAAAGAAAACAATGAAGAGATGATGAATCCAGAACACCATCTCTTATCAATCAAAACTAAAAACATGTAACCAAACATCAAGGTGTTACATTCTGGTTGACAATTTAATTTAAAATTAAAAAATACATATATTTTATATAAATTAATTAAAAACATTTAAATAATTATAATTTAATTAATTTACTACTAATATTATTTTAATTATAAAAATTGTAATAATAATAAATTTAATATTAATTTAGTAAAATTATAATATTACATCTTACATTTTAAAACCTTTTTTCATCAAATTTTATTTTAGATTGAAATTGTAATATTACATCTTACATTTTGATTTTGAATGTTATTAAAACCTTAGAGACTTTTGATCTTCAAGATCTCGTTCCCGACTCTCTCTCAACCTAGTGTATATCCAAGTATGTTACGCTTCAATTAACATGCTTAATAAAAAAAAAAATAGTTGAAAAACTTTTTATTTTATTTATGATGTGTCATTTTTCTTTTATATCGGAATGGGTATGCCATGTATTAGAAGTGTATTTTATCATTTAATAAAAAATTAAAATATATTAAATAAAATAATGATAAATAAAAATTAATTTAATATTATATATTTAAAAGGAATTTTAAAGATCAATTCAATGAGTCTAATTATCCGGCCAAAAGATTCTAGGATAGAATAAGTACAAATAAAATTTCTCAACTTATAAACCTTTTCTACGGCATTACTCACGAATAAAATAAAGCCAGATAGTAATAGTTGGTTTAGTTTATGGTGTTTTAAAGTTCAAAGAATAAAAATCTTCCTTTAAAACAATACTTCAACTTCCACAAATTCGTTTACACGTGGCTTCTGAGAGGGATCTGGAGGGTGGCTTTTTTAATTCACTTGTTTCAAATATTATATGAATAAGCAGTATGAATTGTTTTCTTCCAGTTTGTTTAAATATTATATGAATCAGTAGTATGAATTGTTTTTCGTGAATAGTGATTAGCGATAAATATAATATAAATTGTTGTTCATGAATAATAGTTAGTAACAACTGTTTATTTTATCGGTTGTTGACAAATAATTTAGAATAAATTTTTTATTTTTAAATTTTTAAAAATAATTAAAATTATTTTTATCTATTTTTTTGAATAAATAAATATATAAAAATAGGAAAAAAAATATACATTATTAAAACTTGAAATGATTGCAAACAAATATAAAAAAATATATTTTATATTTATATAATAATAATAATCTATTTTTAAAGTCACTCAAATACTAAATTATAATTGTAAAACA